>JAJOZX010000533.1:0-92500 GCA_023014485.1 Bathynomus jamesi
CTTACGTAATGAAATAGTTTTCTTGTGATATTCAATGATTTTAGCATAAGGGCTGTATATATATAGTATATATAATGTGCATACATGCATTTTTATTGACTGTTGTAGGTACAAATCGAATTACGTAGTGGATGATGTATAGACCTGTGGTCAAATGTGTAGGGATTTGGAAGGTTTTTGAATTAACAAAGTTTAAAATAATGTATAATTTAAGATGGGTTTAGGGTTATAAAATCTTTTAAGTTTAAGTCAGTTATTGTTATTATTATTATCATTATTATTATTATAAAATCCTTTAAGCTCAAGGTCAATTATTATAAAATTCTAAATTACAGGTAGTATTAATGATGGTGTATGCATATGAGTTTTAATGCAAAAGTGACTGGAGGGACGGAACGTAAATGAATTCGAATGTGTCAAAAGTAATAAAATTCAATTAGGATTTAGATTTTACATAATTAATCAGTTACACGTATAAGGTAATTAAAAAAAAACGAACTTAGAGGAACTTACAATTAATGAAAAGTAAATCTAGCGGTATTAAAAATTAAATTTTGAAGATGGAATTAAATTCGACTAGTAACATTCCTAGCTATATATGAACTATATAACCATTAACATTAACCAGAAGTATCGGTATGATAATTGAATTAAAAAAAATTAAGAATACAAATTAAAAATATAAATCAATTATGCATTTCAACGAGCTAAATACAATTTTATATTCTAAAAAAATAAAAGTAAATCGAGCCATAGATGAGTTTCGGCCAAGAATAAAAAAGTTATTGAAATGGAAGGAAGCATTTCGAACAATCTTTTCTTTTAATAATTTCAGGTAAATTTTACATTAAAAATTATTTTTAGATAAAAAAAATATTAAAAAGGTTTAATAATTTTTGCATGTTAAGTAGAAAAATCATACTCTTTCGTTGAATGTTGATAGAATTTGAATTATTTGATATTTTGACACAATTAATTAAATTCGACTACGATAATTACTCATTATTAATCGAATAAAAAAAATATAAAAAATATAAGTTGAAAATAGAAATCAATTATAAACTATAATGAACTAAACATATACTGTAATATAAAAAAAACACTTAACCTAAATTGAGGTTATGCTCCATCGTACCAAAGAGGAATTAACCATGGTTGAACCATTTCTCTGGTTGACACGGTTCAACTGGGGTTGGGGGTGTTAAAATAAAAAAAATAAAAGAAAGTTTGGAGTACTACATTCGGGGGAATTGAGTGACTGAGCGGGGGGTATATGTCTGAAATTGACAATTACGTCTTTTTTGTGAGCACTTTGCTCTTTAAAAAAAAGATTGCTTGTCACACTACTTTGAACAAAAATTAAGAGAGTTCAACAAACGGAGGGACGGAATGTTCCTCATATACATTACAATAATTACCAAAATCGTTACAAACAATTGTAAAAACTGTTTTGTTACAAATAAGGAATTACATAACTATATATTTATATACGCAAAACTGGCATGAAAAGAAAAGACAAATCGGTCAATTTCCTTCTCACAAACAAAAAAAGGTTAAACTAAAGACGCAACCCGGTCAATTCAGGTTGAATTTAATTCTCTTTTACATTTTCTTAAATTAAATTCTCTTAAATTACAAAGAAAAAGTTGAATTCAATTGACTACATTGAAAACTTGGGACTTAAACTCTGACTTGGAACTTAAATTCTGACTTGGAACTTAAACTCTCTGACTTGGAACTTAAACTCTCTGACTTGGAACTTAAACTCTCTGACTTGGAATAAAACTCTCTGGCTTCAAATAAAACTCTGACTTCAATTAAAACTGTCTGACTTGAACTCTATCAAGTATTTCTATAAATCTCTGGGGCGGTTGTCCGTCTTGGCGTAACCTTCTGACTTGACCTCTTATCAAGTATTCTGAAACTAACTTGAACTCTTATCAAGTATTCTGAAACTGTAACTTGAAATTAACTGAAAATGGAAAATGACTGCACTTGATCTCTATCAAGTGGAGACGATTAACCTCTGTTTTGGTTGACCCTCTTGGTGCAACCGACTTACTTGAAATGCAATCAAGTATCTCTATAACTTAAACTGTCTAACTTGAAATTAACTGAAAATGGAAAATGACTGCACTTGATCTCAATCAAGTGGAGACTATTATCCTCTGGGGTTTGGTTGACCCTCTTGGTGCAACCTTCTGACTTCAAAAACTGACTTCAAAAATGACTTCAAAAAATGACTTCAAAACTGACTTCAAGACTGACTTCAAGTATCTCTCTAAATCTATAAACTCTCTGTAAACTCTCTCTCTTAATTTGCAAGTCAATTCAATTTAATAATTTGAAAAAATTTGCAAACTATAAAATGTAAACAACATTTCACTCGAATGTATGGGAAGGTACATAAAAATAAAATTATTCTATACTGAATATAACAGTGAAAATAACTCTTGAAATTAACTCTCTTGAAATTGACTCTTGAAATTAACTCTCTTTGAAATTAACTCTCTTTGAAATTAACTCTCTTTGAAATTAACTCTCTTTGAAATTAACTCTCTTTGAAATTAACTCTCTTTGAAATTAACTCTCTTTTACAATTAACTCTCTGTTAAAATTACTGTTTTAATAAAAACAAATGTATCACTGGTGTCTGAAGTGTTCACTGTGTTTTGTGTTAAATTCTGGTTTGATACTCATTATTAACTGTTAATAATAGTGACTTTTCAAATGTTTATAAATTACTTAAAAAACAAACTGTGTACTTAACAAAATTTCCTTGAGACGTGTCCTGAAGACGTCTTGCTGGCTACTTCTTCTTGGATGAAAACTAGGCGTGGAGAACTTGGAGTCGTGACACACCGGTTCAAGGGTGGATGTTACGAACTAGAAGTCGTGACACGCCGGTCAAATGGTTTTATCCTGATGCAGGGTAATTTCTATTCTTGGCCAAAGAGTGGCCTCTTGTTAAAATCTTCTTGTTAAAATCTTGTTAAAATCTTCTTGTTAAAATCTTCTTCTTAAAATCTTCTTAAAATCTTCTAAGATCCTGGTAAAGGGTCGCCAGAATGTTAGACCCCATATCTTCTTCTTCTTCTTATCCTAGCTATAGGGTCGCCAGTTTGTTAACCCCTCCGTCTATGGCCCTGGGGTGGTTCGGATCGACGGGGGTTCTAGTTAGGAGGCAAGCAACGGATATTTCTTCTATAACATTCTAATTCTTTTCGGTCGCCTCTTGTTAAACTCTTGGCTACAGACTCGCCAGACTGTTATGCCAATATCTTCTATGGTGCTTGGGTTGTCTCTTAATTTGGGCAAAGGGTCGCCAATTTTTAATTCTTCTCTTTCTATAATACTCTGATACTTTCTCTGATACTTTCTCTGATACTAAAATTATCGACTTTTCTTTTATAACTTGTCGACTTAACTGACTAAGTTCCTGAAGAGAACAAGGCTCGAAGGAAAATATAAAAACTTTCTCTTGCTGTAATTTACTTCTTAAAAATTTACAGTTAGTGCTCTGAATTTACAAGGGTAGAGGTTCGACCTCTTTCGACCATGGCTCAGGCCGGAATCTAAAAAAAACTAAGGAGGCAAGGAGCCTCTGCCCCCTCCTCGCAGCAAGGCTGCTAACAAGGGAGGCTCGTAATGAAGTGCCGTAATGAAGTACTAATCTGAAGTGACTTAATTGAAGAAGTCTAATGAAGAAGTGCTGTAATTTTACAAGTACATGTATAATATAAACCTAAATGTTGGGGGACGACAGTTGAAGGTTAAGTTCCCCCCCTTTTAAACACATGATCAGATGGTTTGAAAAATTTCAACTAAAAATAAAAAAAAAATAAAAATAAAAACTAATCGTATATTTTTGCCGAATCTTCATTTCTGAAGGCGATATCATTTCGTAATAGTACACATAAGTACAAATTAAGTACACGACTGAGTACGTATTAATTTTGGTTCATTACAATTACGATTACAATTATGGATTACTTCACATTCGCTTATGATTGTCCATTACAGTTCTATTAAAGTATATTCTTACATTATAAATTAAATCATTACATTTAATTACAGTTTCAATGAAGTACATTACAAGTTATTATTAATTACAGTTTCATTAAAGTACATTACGTTATATTAAATTAAAGTATTACAGTTAATTACAATTAAACAGTTACTATAACTTTGTTTTTTTTTTTTTACAGTGTTTCATATTAATAGACAATTTAGATGTTAGAAATATAATACAAAGTACATGGCACATACGAGATAATTTATTTACGAAATAATATGCTATAATATGTTATGAATTTGAAATCAGAGCGAACGGAGATATTTTATCTTTGAGGCGCTCGAATCTGTCGTAGTGAGCGGAATTCGATCTTACTAAGCATCTATGAATATCTGGCGAGGGGTGAACGCACTTGAAAGTAAAAAAATAAAAAATGAAAAAAATAATACGAGAACGTATTTTTGCGTTTTCGAACGAAGGCCCAAAGTTTCGCGCTTCACAAATTGACACGAGTAAAAAATGAATATTTAATAAAATTGACATACGATAATGGTCAAGATAAGATATGGACGTATGGGGGCTGGGTATATGGTCGAATAATAGTTATATTTACTACATGACATATAAATAATGACTTCTATAGAGTGTACAGTTTTTATTATGATGATAAAGAATTTTCATACATTGCATACTAGAGATATAATGAAGGGAAATTAATGACGGGAAAATGTGACGTATGGATGAATATGGTTGAATAATAATATTTATACTACATAACACCACAACATTATTACTAAGAATTTACCATACATTGAATACGGAAGATGTCCAAATACTAAGAACGTGATTCAGTGTACAAAGTATGGGAAACGTAAAGAGAACAAAGTTATTTTGTGACGTCATAGTGTATAAGTCATTATTATAAAAGATGAATTAGAGAAATACAGTAATGAATAAAGAAGTATAAATCGAAATTCTATCCAAAACTCGCTTAGGCGATTTTTGGTTTCTTATGTAAAAATGAACATTCAAACATAAAACTATAAGAACATAAGTACTGCATGAAGACAATGAATCCATATAATGATGGTGTAGGAATTGTTCATTGTTCACTTTTTACAGTATTTCCCCCCCGTAAAATGGTATTAATACAATAATAATACAATTAATACAATACAGTTGAGAAAATAACATCTAACGAATTCAAATTAGATGATGACGAAATTTTTTTTCTTTACATTACAAATTTTTATACAGAACAAGTGAGTTATTATATAATATATAAGAATTCAAAGATTAATACTTTAATTTAGACAAACAATTAGGTTAGACAAACAATGATATGGTTAAAAAATTTTACCAAATTTTATTTTTTTCTGTGGGATAAATTATGTACATAATGAATAGAGTAGATAAAAGGGAAAAATGTAAATCGTACAATCTATAAGCTAATTTTTATTGACTATTGTAGGTAAAAATAGAATTACGTAATCGATGATGTATAGTCCTGTGGTCAAGTGTGTATTTGGGTGTATTAGGTGCAAAGTGTGTATTTTACAATTTCGAGGGACAGATTAGCTGATAGGATTGTTCAAGTAACTGAATAAATGCATGAGCAAGATAAGCACACCGGACAAAAAATTAGTCACCCCTAATAGCACCGATAGTAGGAAGTTCAAGGTCACACAGAGGGCGCTGATGTAGCATTGGTAAGTGACAAGTAGGGTGACGTAGCACACAGGATCAGATCTGTTTCGTGAGGTGGTGAAGAACAAAGTGTGTGTTGGATATAGTCTGCAAAATGGGTCGTGAGGCAGACGTTACTCAGTGGCAAAAAGGAGCCATCGTGTTTGGCAGAGCCCACGGACACAAAATGTCTGAAGTAGCCCAATTTGTTGGTGTGTCAACGCGTACTGTCCAGCGAGTTTACAAAGAGTGGTGTAGTTCGCAATCAACTGACAATCGACGGCGTAACTGTGGCCGGAAAACAATTCTCGACAATAGGGGCCGCCGCCATGTTTCTCGTCTAGTAACTGCAAATCGTTTTCAAACCAGAGAACAATTGCTCCAAGAAACCAATGAGGTTCTCCAGCGACCAATTTCCGAACGGACATTGCGACGAGAACTGCATGCGATGGACATCTGGAGCAGGGTACCACGGAAGAGGCCGCTGTTAACAGCAAGTCACAAATTGGCACGTTATAAATCGGCTCAGAGGCACAAAAACTGGACTGCGGCAGATTGGAAACGTGTAATTTGGTCCGATGAGTCCCGTTTTTGTTTGTTCTCCAATGATGGGAGGCGACGAGTACATCGCAGGTCCAATGAAGCCTTTAATCCTGAATGCGTCGAAGGTGTTGTTCAGGCTGGAAACAGAAAGTGAAGCGCAGGAATAGACACCCACGGACTCTGGCGGAACTTCGGGACCGGCTGATGAACGAGTGGCAGCAAATCGATGTTCAGTACATGCACAACCTCGTAGAGTCTCTGCCTCGCCGGATTCGTGCGGTTATCAAGGCCAGAGGCGCCGTCACACGTTATTAGGTACATTCTGAGAGGGGTGACTAATTTTTTGTCCGGTGTGCTTATATTAGAAAGCAAAAATGATTAAGACTAAATAGCATAGTTTGCACTTACGTAATGAAATAGTTTTCTTGTGATATTCAATGATTTTAGCATAAGGGCTGTATATATATAGTATATATAATGTGCATACATGCATTTTTTGACTGTTGTAGGTACAGATCGAATTACGTAGTGGATGATGTATAGACCTGTGGTCAAATGTGTAGGGATTTGGAAGGTTTTTGAATTAACAAAGTTTAAAAATAATGTATAATAATTTAAGATGGGTTTAGGGTTATAAAATCTTTTAAGTTTAAGTCAGTTATTGTTATTATTATTATCATTATTATTATTATAAAATCCTTTAAGCTCAAGGTCAATTATTATAAAATTCTAAATTACAGGTAGTATTAATGATGGTGTATGCATATGAGTTTTAATGCAAAAGTGACTGGAGGGACGGAACGTAAATGAATTCGAATGTGTCAAAAGTAATAAAATTCAATTAGGATTTAGATTTTACATAATTAATCAGTTACACGTATAAGGTAATTAAAAAAAAACGAACTTAGAGGAACTTACAATTAATGAAAAAGTAAATCTAGCGGTATTAAAAATTAAATTTTGAAGATGGAATTAAATTCGACTAGTAACATTCCTAGCTATATATGAACTATATAACCATTAACATTAACCAGAAGTATCGGTATGATAATTGAATTAAAAAAAATTAAGAATACAAATTAAAAATATAAATCAATTATGCATTTCAACGAGCTAAATACAATTTTATAATATTCTAAAAAAATAAAAGTAAATCGAGCCATAGATGAGTTTCGGCCAAGAATAAAAAAGTTATTGAAATGGAAGGAAGCATTTCGAACAATCTTTTCTTTTAATAATTTCAGGTAAATTTTACATTAAAAATTATTTTTAGATAAAAAAAAATATTAAAAAGGTTTAATAATTTTTGCATGTTAAGTAGAAAAATCATACTCTTTCGTTGAATGTTGATAGAATTTGAATTATTTGATATTTTGACACAATTAATTAAATTCGACTACGATAATTACTCATTATTAATCGAATAAAAAAAATATAAAAAATATAAGTTGAAAATAGAAATCAATTATAAACTATAATGAACTAAACATATACTGTAATATAAAAAAAACACAACCTAAATTGAGGTTATGCTCCATCGTACCAAAGAGGAATTAACCATGGTTGAACCATTTCTCTGGTTGACACGGTTCAACTGGGGTTGGGGTGTTAAAATAAAATAAAATAAAAGAAAGTTTGGAGTACTACATTCGGGGGAATTGAGTGACTGAGCGGGGGGTATATGTCTGAAATTGACAATTACGTCTTTTTTGTGAGCACTTTGCTCTTTAAAAAAAGATTGCTTGTCACACTACTTTGAACAAAAATTAAGAGAGTTCAACAAACGGAGGGACGGAATGTTCCTCATATACATTACAATAATTACCAAAATCGTTACAAACAATTGTAAAAACTGTTTTGTTACAAATAAGGAATTACATAACTATATATTTATATACGCAAAACTGGCATGAAAAGAAAAGACAAATCGGTCAATTTCCTTCTCACAAACAAAAAAAAGGTTAAACTAAAGACGCAACCCGGTCAATTCAGGTTGAATTTAATTCTCTTTTACATTTTCTTAAATTAAATTCTCTTAAATTACAAAGAAAAAGTTGAATTCAATTGACTACATTGAAAACTTGGGACTTAAACTCTGACTTGGAACTTAAATTCTGACTTGGAACTTAAACTCTCTGACTTGGAACTTAAACTCTCTGACTTGGAACTTAAACTCTCTGACTTGGAATAAAACTCTCTGGCTTCAAATAAAACTCTGACTTCAATTAAAACTGTCTGACTTGAACTCTATCAAGTATTTCTATAAATCTCTGGGGCGGTTGTCCGTCTTGGCGTAACCTTCTGACTTGACCTCTTATCAAGTATTCTGAAACTAACTTGAACTCTTATCAAGTATTCTGAAACTGTAACTTGAAATTAACTGAAAATGGAAAATGACTGCACTTGATCTCTATCAAGTGGAGACGATTAACCTCTGTTTTGGTTGACCCTCTTGGTGCAACCGACTTACTTGAAATGCAATCAAGTATCTCTATAACTTAAACTGTCTAACTTGAAATTAACTGAAAATGGAAAATGACTGCACTTGATCTCAATCAAGTGGAGACTATTATCCTCTGGGGTTTGGTTGACCCTCTTGGTGCAACCTTCTGACTTCAAAAACTGACTTCAAAAATGACTTCAAAAAATGACTTCAAAACTGACTTCAAGACTGACTTCAAGTATCTCTCTAAATCTATAAACTCTCTGTAAACTCTCTCTCTTAATTTGCAAGTCAATTCAATTTAATAATTTGAAAAAATTTGCAAACTATAAAATGTAAACAACATTTCACTCGAATGTATGGGAAGGTACATAAAAATAAAATTATTCTATACTGAATATAACAGTGAAAATAACTCTTGAAATTAACTCTCTTGAAATTGACTCTGAAATTAACTCTCTTTGAAATTAACTCTCTTTGAAATTAACTCTCTTTGAAATTAACTCTCTTTGAAATTAACTCTCTTTGAAATTAACTCTCTTTGAAATTAACTCTCTTTTACAATTAACTCTCTGTTAAAATTACTGTTTTAATAAAAACAAATGTATCACTGGTGTCTGAAGTGTTCACTGTGTTTTGTGTTAAATTCTGGTTTGATACTCATTATTAACTGTTAATAATAGTGACTTTTCAAATGTTTATAAATTACTTAAAAAACAAACTGTGTACTTAACAAAATTTCCTTGAGACGTGTCCTGAAGACGTCTTGCTGGCTACTTCTTCTTGGATGAAAACTAGGCGTGGAGAACTTGGAGTCGTGACACACCGGTTCAAGGGTGGATGTTACGAACTAGAAGTCGTGACACGCCGGTCAAATGGTTTTATCCTGATGCAGGGTAATTTCTATTCTTGGCCAAAGAGTGGCCTCTTGTTAAAATCTTCTTGTTAAAATCTTGTTAAAATCTTCTTGTTAAAATCTTCTTCTTAAAATCTTCTTAAAATCTTCTAAGATCCTGGTAAAGGGTCGCCAGAATGTTAGACCCCATATCTTCTTCTTCTTCTTCTTATCCTAGCTATAGGGTCGCCAGTTTGTTAACCCCTCCGTCTATGGCCCTGGGGTGGTTCGGATCGACGGGGGTTCTAGTTAGGAGGCAAGCAACGGATATTTCTTCTATAACATTCTAATTCTTTTCGGTCGCCTCTTGTTAAACTCTTGGCTACAGACTCGCCAGACTGTTATGCCAATATCTTCTATGGTGCTTGGGTTGTCTCTTAATTTGGGCAAAGGGTCGCCAATTTTTAATTCTTCTCTTTCTATAATACTCTGATACTTTCTCTGATACTTTCTCTGATACTAAAATTATCGACTTTTCTTTTATAACTTGTCGACTTAACTGACTAAGTTCCTGAAGAGAACAAGGCTCGAAGGAAAATATAAAAACTTTCTCTTGCTGTAATTTACTTCTTAAAAATTTACAGTTAGTGCTCTGAATTTACAAGGGTAGAGGTTCGACCTCTTTCGACCATGGCTCAGGCCGGAATCTAAAAAAAACTAAGGAGGCAAGGAGCCTCTGCCCCCTCCTCGCAGCAAGGCTGCTAACAAGGGAGGCTCGTAATGAAGTGCCGTAATGAAGTACTAATCTGAAGTGACTTAATTGAAGAAGTCTAATGAAGAAGTGCTGTAATTTTACAAGTACATGTATAATATAAACCTAAATGTTGGGGGACGACAGTTGAAGGTTAAGTTCCCCCCCTTTTAAACACATGATCAGATGGTTTGAAAAATTTCAACTAAAAATAAAAAAAAAATAAAAATAAAAACTAATCGTATATTTTTGCCGAATCTTCATTTCTGAAGGCGATATCATTTCGTAATAGTACACATAAGTACAAATTAAGTACACGACTGAGTACGTATTAATTTTGGTTCATTACAATTACGATTACAATTATGGATTACTTCACATTCGCTTATGATTGTCCATTACAGTTCTATTAAAGTATATTCTTACATTATAAATTAAATCATTACATTTAATTACAGTTTCAATGAAGTACATTACAAGTTATTATTAATTACAGTTTCATTAAAGTACATTACGTTATATTAAATTAAAGTATTACAGTTAATTACAATTAAACAGTTACTATAACTTTGTTTTTTTTTTTTTACAGTGTTTCATATTAATAGACAATTTAGATGTTAGAAATATAATACAAAGTACATGGCACATACGAGATAATTTATTTACGAAATAATATGCTATAATATGTTATGAATTTGAAATCAGAGCGAACGGAGATATTTTATCTTTGAGGCGCTCGAATCTGTCGTAGTGAGCGGAATTCGATCTTACTAAGCATCTATGAATATCTGGCGAGGGGTGAACGCACTTGAAAGTAAAAAAATAAAAAATGAAAAAAATAATACGAGAACGTATTTTTGCGTTTTCGAACGAAGGCCCAAAGTTTCGCGCTTCACAAATTGACACGAGTAAAAAATGAATATTTAATAAAATTGACATACGATAATGGTCAAGATAAGATATGGACGTATGGGGGCTGGGTATATGGTCGAATAATAGTTATATTTATACTACATGACATATAAATAATGACTTCTATAGAGTGTACAGTTTTTATTATGATGATAAAGAATTTTCATACATTGCATACTAGAGATATAATGAAGGGAAATTAATGACGGGAAAATGTGACGTATGGATGAATATGGTTGAATAATAATATTTATACTACATAACACCACAACATTATTACTAAAGAATTTACCATACATTGAATACGGAAGATGTCCAAATACTAAGAACGTGATTCAGTGTACAAAGTATGGGAAACGTAAAGAGAACAAAGTTATTTTGTGACGTCATAGTGTATAAGTCATTATTATAAAAGATGAATTAGAGAAATACAGTAATGAATAAAGAAGTATAAATCGAAATTCTATCCAAAACTCGCTTAGGCGATTTTTGGTTTCTTATGTAAAAATGAACATTCAAACATAAAACTATAAGAACATAAGTACTGCATGAAGACAATGAATCCATATAATGATGGTGTAGGAATTGTTCATTGTTCACTTTTTACAGTATTTCCCCCCCGTAAAATGGTATTAATACAATAATAATACAATTAATACAATACAGTTGAGAAAATAACATCTAACGAATTCAAATTAGATGATGACGAAATTTTTTTTCTTTACATTACAAATTTTTATACAGAACAAGTGAGTTATTATATAATATATAAGAATTCAAAGATTAATACTTTAATTTAGACAAACAATTAGGTTAGACAAACAATGATATGGTTAAAAAATTTTACCAAATTTTATTTTTTTCTGTGGGATAAATTATGTACATAATGAATAGAGTAGATAAAAGGGAAAAATGTAAATCGTACAATCTATAAGCTAATTTTTATTGACTATTGTAGGTAAAAATAGAATTACGTAATCGATGATGTATAGTCCTGTGGTCAAGTGTGTATTTGGGTGTATTAGGTGCAAAGTGTGTATTTTACAATTTCGAGGGACAGATTAGCTGATAGGATTGTTCAAGTAACTGAATAAATGCATGAGCAAGATAAGCACACCGGACAAAAAATTAGTCACCCCTAATAGCACCGATAGTAGGAAGTTCAAGGTCACACAGAGGGCGCTGATGTAGCATTGGTAAGTGACAAGTAGGGTGACGTAGCACACAGGATCAGATCTGTTTCGTGAGGTGGTGAAGAACAAAGTGTGTGTTGGATATAGTCTGCAAAATGGGTCGTGAGGCAGACGTTACTCAGTGGCAAAAAGGAGCCATCGTGTTTGGCAGAGCCCACGGACACAAAATGTCTGAAGTAGCCCAATTTGTTGGTGTGTCAACGCGTACTGTCCAGCGAGTTTACAAAGAGTGGTGTAGTTCGCAATCAACTGACAATCGACGGCGTAACTGTGGCCGGAAAACAATTCTCGACAATAGGGGCCGCCGCCATGTTTCTCGTCTAGTAACTGCAAATCGTTTTCAAACCAGAGAACAATTGCTCCAAGAAACCAATGAGGTTCTCCAGCGACCAATTTCCGAACGGACATTGCGACGAGAACTGCATGCGATGGACATCTGGAGCAGGGTACCACGGAAGAGGCCGCTGTTAACAGCAAGTCACAAATTGGCACGTTATAAATCGGCTCAGAGGCACAAAAACTGGACTGCGGCAGATTGGAAACGTGTAATTTGGTCCGATGAGTCCCGTTTTTGTTTGTTCTCCAATGATGGGAGGCGACGAGTACATCGCAGGTCCAATGAAGCCTTTAATCCTGAATGCGTCGAAGGTGTTGTTCAGGCTGGAAACAGAAAGTGAAGCGCAGGAATAGACACCCACGGACTCTGGCGGAACTTCGGGACCGGCTGATGAACGAGTGGCAGCAAATCGATGTTCAGTACATGCACAACCTCGTAGAGTCTCTGCCTCGCCGGATTCGTGCGGTTATCAAGGCCAGAGGCGCCGTCACACGTTATTAGGTACATTCTGAGAGGGGTGACTAATTTTTTGTCCGGTGTGCTTATATTAGAAAGCAAAAATGATTAAGACTAAATAGCATAGTTTGCACTTACGTAATGAAATAGTTTTCTTGTGATATTCAATGATTTTAGCATAAGGGCTGTATATATATAGTATATATAATGTGCATACATGCATTTTTATTGACTGTTGTAGGTACAGATCGAATTACGTAGTGGATGATGTATAGACCTGTGGTCAAATGTGTAGGGATTTGGAAGGTTTTTGAATTAACAAAGTTTAAAAATAATGTATAATAATTTAAGATGGGTTTAGGGTTATAAAATCTTTTAAGTTTAAGTCAGTTATTGTTATTATTATTATCATTATTATTATTATAAAATCCTTTAAGCTCAAGGTCAATTATTATAAAATTCTAAATTACAGGTAGTATTAATGATGGTGTATGCATATGAGTTTTAATGCAAAAGTGACTGGAGGGACGGAACGTAAATGAATTCGAATGTGTCAAAAGTAATAAAATTCAATTAGGATTTAGATTTTACATAATTAATCAGTTACACGTATAAGGTAATTAAAAAAAAACGAACTTAGAGGAACTTACAATTAATGAAAAAGTAAATCTAGCGGTATTAAAAATTAAATTTTGAAGATGGAATTAAATTCGACTAGTAACATTCCTAGCTATATATGAACTATATAACCATTAACATTAACCAGAAGTATCGGTATGATAATTGAATTAAAAAAAATTAAGAATACAAATTAAAAATATAAATCAATTATGCATTTCAACGAGCTAAATACAATTTTATAATATTCTAAAAAAATAAAAGTAAATCGAGCCATAGATGAGTTTCGGCCAAGAATAAAAAAGTTATTGAAATGGAAGGAAGCATTTCGAACAATCTTTTCTTTTAATAATTTCAGGTAAATTTTACATTAAAAATTATTTTTAGATAAAAAAAAATATTAAAAAGGTTTAATAATTTTTGCATGTTAAGTAGAAAAATCATACTCTTTCGTTGAATGTTGATAGAATTTGAATTATTTGATATTTTGACACAATTAATTAAATTCGACTACGATAATTACTCATTATTAATCGAATAAAAAAAATATAAAAAATATAAGTTGAAAATAGAAATCAATTATAAACTATAATGAACTAAACATATACTGTAATATAAAAAAAACAAACCTAAATTGAGGTTATGCTCCATCGTACCAAAGAGGAATTAACCATGGTTGAACCATTTCTCTGGTTGACACGGTTCAACTGGGGTTGGGGGTGTTAAAATAAAATAAAATAAAAGAAAGTTTGGAGTACTACATTCGGGGGAATTGAGTGACTGAGCGGGGGGTATATGTCTGAAATTGACAATTACGTCTTTTTTGTGAGCACTTTGCTCTTTAAAAAAAAGATTGCTTGTCACACTACTTTGAACAAAAATTAAGAGAGTTCAACAAACGGAGGGACGGAATGTTCCTCATATACATTACAATAATTACCAAAATCGTTACAAACAATTGTAAAAACTGTTTTGTTACAAATAAGGAATTACATAACTATATATTTATATACGCAAAACTGGCATGAAAAGAAAAGACAAATCGGTCAATTTCCTTCTCACAAACAAAAAAAAGGTTAAACTAAAGACGCAACCCGGTCAATTCAGGTTGAATTTAATTCTCTTTTACATTTTCTTAAATTAAATTCTCTTAAATTACAAAGAAAAAGTTGAATTCAATTGACTACATTGAAAACTTGGGACTTAAACTCTGACTTGGAACTTAAATTCTGACTTGGAACTTAAACTCTCTGACTTGGAACTTAAACTCTCTGACTTGGAACTTAAACTCTCTGACTTGGAATAAAACTCTCTGGCTTCAAATAAAACTCTGACTTCAATTAAAACTGTCTGACTTGAACTCTATCAAGTATTTCTATAAATCTCTGGGGCGGTTGTCCGTCTTGGCGTAACCTTCTGACTTGACCTCTTATCAAGTATTCTGAAACTAACTTGAACTCTTATCAAGTATTCTGAAACTGTAACTTGAAATTAACTGAAAATGGAAAATGACTGCACTTGATCTCTATCAAGTGGAGACGATTAACCTCTGTTTTGGTTGACCCTCTTGGTGCAACCGACTTACTTGAAATGCAATCAAGTATCTCTATAACTTAAACTGTCTAACTTGAAATTAACTGAAAATGGAAAATGACTGCACTTGATCTCAATCAAGTGGAGACTATTATCCTCTGGGGTTTGGTTGACCCTCTTGGTGCAACCTTCTGACTTCAAAAACTGACTTCAAAAATGACTTCAAAAAATGACTTCAAAACTGACTTCAAGACTGACTTCAAGTATCTCTCTAAATCTATAAACTCTCTGTAAACTCTCTCTCTTAATTTGCAAGTCAATTCAATTTAATAATTTGAAAAAATTTGCAAACTATAAAATGTAAACAACATTTCACTCGAATGTATGGGAAGGTACATAAAAATAAAATTATTCTATACTGAATATAACAGTGAAAATAACTCTTGAAATTAACTCTCTTGAAATTGACTCTTTGAAATTAACTCTCTTTGAAATTAACTCTCTTTGAAATTAACTCTCTTTGAAATTAACTCTCTTTGAAATTAACTCTCTTTTACAATTAACTCTCTGTTAAAATTACTGTTTTAATAAAAACAAATGTATCACTGGTGTCTGAAGTGTTCACTGTGTTTTGTGTTAAATTCTGGTTTGATACTCATTATTAACTGTTAATAATAGTGACTTTTCAAATGTTTATAAATTACTTAAAAAACAAACTGTGTACTTAACAAAATTTCCTTGAGACGTGTCCTGAAGACGTCTTGCTGGCTACTTCTTCTTGGATGAAAACTAGGCGTGGAGAACTTGGAGTCGTGACACACCGGTTCAAGGGTGGATGTTACGAACTAGAAGTCGTGACACGCCGGTCAAATGGTTTTATCCTGATGCAGGGTAATTTCTATTCTTGGCCAAAGAGTGGCCTCTTGTTAAAATCTTCTTGTTAAAATCTTGTTAAAATCTTCTTGTTAAAATCTTCTTCTTAAAATCTTCTTAAAATCTTCTAAGATCCTGGTAAAGGGTCGCCAGAATGTTAGACCCCATATCTTCTTCTTCTTCTTCTTATCCTAGCTATAGGGTCGCCAGTTTGTTAACCCCTCCGTCTATGGCCCTGGGGTGGTTCGGATCGACGGGGGTTCTAGTTAGGAGGCAAGCAACGGATATTTCTTCTATAACATTCTAATTCTTTTCGGTCGCCTCTTGTTAAACTCTTGGCTACAGACTCGCCAGACTGTTATGCCAATATCTTCTATGGTGCTTGGGTTGTCTCTTAATTTGGGCAAAGGGTCGCCAATTTTTAATTCTTCTCTTTCTATAATACTCTGATACTTTCTCTGATACTTTCTCTGATACTAAAATTATCGACTTTTCTTTTATAACTTGTCGACTTAACTGACTAAGTTCCTGAAGAGAACAAGGCTCGAAGGAAAATATAAAAACTTTCTCTTGCTGTAATTTACTTCTTAAAAATTTACAGTTAGTGCTCTGAATTTACAAGGGTAGAGGTTCGACCTCTTTCGACCATGGCTCAGGCCGGAATCTAAAAAAAACTAAGGAGGCAAGGAGCCTCTGCCCCCTCCTCGCAGCAAGGCTGCTAACAAGGGAGGCTCGTAATGAAGTGCCGTAATGAAGTACTAATCTGAAGTGACTTAATTGAAGAAGTCTAATGAAGAAGTGCTGTAATTTTACAAGTACATGTATAATATAAACCTAAATGTTGGGGGACGACAGTTGAAGGTTAAGTTCCCCCCCTTTTAAACACATGATCAGATGGTTTGAAAAATTTCAACTAAAAATAAAAAAAAAAAATAAAAATAAAAACTAATCGTATATTTTTGCCGAATCTTCATTTCTGAAGGCGATATCATTTCGTAATAGTACACATAAGTACAAATTAAGTACACGACTGAGTACGTATTAATTTTGGTTCATTACAATTACGATTACAATTATGGATTACTTCACATTCGCTTATGATTGTCCATTACAGTTCTATTAAAGTATATTCTTACATTATAAATTAAATCATTACATTTAATTACAGTTTCAATGAAGTACATTACAAGTTATTATTAATTACAGTTTCATTAAAGTACATTACGTTATATTAAATTAAAGTATTACAGTTAATTACAATTAAACAGTTACTATAACTTTGTTTTTTTTTTTTACAGTGTTTCATATTAATAGACAATTTAGATGTTAGAAATATAATACAAAGTACATGGCACATACGAGATAATTTATTTACGAAATAATATGCTATAATATGTTATGAATTTGAAATCAGAGCGAACGGAGATATTTTATCTTTGAGGCGCTCGAATCTGTCGTAGTGAGCGGAATTCGATCTTACTAAGCATCTATGAATATCTGGCGAGGGGTGAACGCACTTGAAAGTAAAAAAATAAAAAATGAAAAAAATAATACGAGAACGTATTTTTGCGTTTTCGAACGAAGGCCCAAAGTTTCGCGCTTCACAAATTGACACGAGTAAAAAATGAATATTTAATAAAATTGACATACGATAATGGTCAAGATAAGATATGGACGTATGGGGGCTGGGTATATGGTCGAATAATAGTTATATTTATACTACATGACATATAAATAATGACTTCTATAGAGTGTACAGTTTTTATTATGATGATAAAGAATTTTCATACATTGCATACTAGAGATATAATGAAGGGAAATTAATGACGGGAAAATGTGACGTATGGATGAATATGGTTGAATAATAATATTTATACTACATAACACCACAACATTATTACTAAAGAATTTACCATACATTGAATACGGAAGATGTCCAAATACTAAGAACGTGATTCAGTGTACAAAGTATGGGAAACGTAAAGAGAACAAAGTTATTTTGTGACGTCATAGTGTATAAGTCATTATTATAAAAGATGAATTAGAGAAATACAGTAATGAATAAAGAAGTATAAATCGAAATTCTATCCAAAACTCGCTTAGGCGATTTTTGGTTTCTTATGTAAAAATGAACATTCAAACATAAAACTATAAGAACATAAGTACTGCATGAAGACAATGAATCCATATAATGATGGTGTAGGAATTGTTCATTGTTCACTTTTTACAGTATTTCCCCCCCGTAAAATGGTATTAATACAATAATAATACAATTAATACAATACAGTTGAGAAAATAACATCTAACGAATTCAAATTAGATGATGACGAAATTTTTTTTCTTTACATTACAAATTTTTATACAGAACAAGTGAGTTATTATATAATATATAAGAATTCAAAGATTAATACTTTAATTTAGACAAACAATTAGGTTAGACAAACAATGATATGGTTAAAAAATTTTACCAAATTTTATTTTTTTCTGTGGGATAAATTATGTACATAATGAATAGAGTAGATAAAAGGGAAAAATGTAAATCGTACAATCTATAAGCTAATTTTTATTGACTATTGTAGGTAAAAATAGAATTACGTAATCGATGATGTATAGTCCTGTGGTCAAGTGTGTATTTGGGTGTATTAGGTGCAAAGTGTGTATTTTACAATTTCGAGGGACAGATTAGCTGATAGGATTGTTCAAGTAACTGAATAAATGCATGAGCAAGATAAGCACACCGGACAAAAAATTAGTCACCCCTAATAGCACCGATAGTAGGAAGTTCAAGGTCACACAGAGGGCGCTGATGTAGCATTGGTAAGTGACAAGTAGGGTGACGTAGCACACAGGATCAGATCTGTTTCGTGAGGTGGTGAAGAACAAAGTGTGTGTTGGATATAGTCTGCAAAATGGGTCGTGAGGCAGACGTTACTCAGTGGCAAAAAGGAGCCATCGTGTTTGGCAGAGCCCACGGACACAAAATGTCTGAAGTAGCCCAATTTGTTGGTGTGTCAACGCGTACTGTCCAGCGAGTTTACAAAGAGTGGTGTAGTTCGCAATCAACTGACAATCGACGGCGTAACTGTGGCCGGAAAACAATTCTCGACAATAGGGGCCGCCGCCATGTTTCTCGTCTAGTAACTGCAAATCGTTTTCAAACCAGAGAACAATTGCTCCAAGAAACCAATGAGGTTCTCCAGCGACCAATTTCCGAACGGACATTGCGACGAGAACTGCATGCGATGGACATCTGGAGCAGGGTACCACGGAAGAGGCCGCTGTTAACAGCAAGTCACAAATTGGCACGTTATAAATCGGCTCAGAGGCACAAAAACTGGACTGCGGCAGATTGGAAACGTGTAATTTGGTCCGATGAGTCCCGTTTTTGTTTGTTCTCCAATGATGGGAGGCGACGAGTACATCGCAGGTCCAATGAAGCCTTTAATCCTGAATGCGTCGAAGGTGTTGTTCAGGCTGGAAACAGAAAGTGAAGCGCAGGAATAGACACCCACGGACTCTGGCGGAACTTCGGGACCGGCTGATGAACGAGTGGCAGCAAATCGATGTTCAGTACATGCACAACCTCGTAGAGTCTCTGCCTCGCCGGATTCGTGCGGTTATCAAGGCCAGAGGCGCCGTCACACGTTATTAGGTACATTCTGAGAGGGGTGACTAATTTTTTGTCCGGTGTGCTTATATTAGAAAGCAAAAATGATTAAGACTAAATAGCATAGTTTGCACTTACGTAATGAAATAGTTTTCTTGTGATATTCAATGATTTTAGCATAAGGGCTGTATATATATAGTATATATAATGTGCATACATGCATTTTTATTGACTGTTGTAGGTACAATCGAATTACGTAGTGGATGATGTATAGACCTGTGGTCAAATGTGTAGGGATTTGGAAGGTTTTTGAATTAACAAAGTTTAAAAATAATGTATAATAATTTAAGATGGGTTTAGGGTTATAAAATCTTTTAAGTTTAAGTCAGTTATTGTTATTATTATTATCATTATTATTATTATAAAATCCTTTAAGCTCAAGGTCAATTATTATAAAATTCTAAATTACAGGTAGTATTAATGATGGTGTATGCATATGAGTTTTAATGCAAAAGTGACTGGAGGGACGGAACGTAAATGAATTCGAATGTGTCAAAAGTAATAAAATTCAATTAGGATTTAGATTTTACATAATTAATCAGTTACACGTATAAGGTAATTAAAAAAAAACGAACTTAGAGGAACTTACAATTAATGAAAAAGTAAATCTAGCGGTATTAAAAATTAAATTTTGAAGATGGAATTAAATTCGACTAGTAACATTCCTAGCTATATATGAACTATATAACCATTAACATTAACCAGAAGTATCGGTATGATAATTGAATTAAAAAAAATTAAGAATACAAATTAAAAATATAAATCAATTATGCATTTCAACGAGCTAAATACAATTTTATAATATTCTAAAAAAATAAAAGTAAATCGAGCCATAGATGAGTTTCGGCCAAGAATAAAAAAGTTATTGAAATGGAAGGAAGCATTTCGAACAATCTTTTCTTTTAATAATTTCAGGTAAATTTTACATTAAAAATTATTTTTAGATAAAAAAAAATATTAAAAAGGTTTAATAATTTTTGCATGTTAAGTAGAAAAATCATACTCTTTCGTTGAATGTTGATAGAATTTGAATTATTTGATATTTTGACACAATTAATTAAATTCGACTACGATAATTACTCATTATTAATCGAATAAAAAAAATATAAAAAATATAAGTTGAAAATAGAAATCAATTATAAACTATAATGAACTAAACATATACTGTAATATAAAAAAAACACTTAACCTAAATTGAGGTTATGCTCCATCGTACCAAAGAGGAATTAACCATGGTTGAACCATTTCTCTGGTTGACACGGTTCAACTGGGGTTGGGGGTGTTAAAATAAAATAAAATAAAAGAAAGTTTGGAGTACTACATTCGGGGGAATTGAGTGACTGAGCGGGGGGTATATGTCTGAAATTGACAATTACGTCTTTTTTGTGAGCACTTTGCTCTTTAAAAAAAAGATTGCTTGTCACACTACTTTGAACAAAAATTAAGAGAG
This sequence comes from Bathynomus jamesi, assembly GCA_023014485.1. Lineage (NCBI taxonomy): Eukaryota > Metazoa > Arthropoda > Malacostraca > Isopoda > Cirolanidae > Bathynomus > Bathynomus jamesi. The sequence goes on from JAJOZX010000533.1 coordinate 21,313, forward strand.
TTCAACAAACGGAGGGACGGAATGTTCCTCATATACATTACAATAATTACCAAAATCGTTACAAACAATTGTAAAAACTGTTTTGTTACAAATAAGGAATTACATAACTATATATTTATATACGCAAAACTGGCATGAAAAGAAAAGACAAATCGGTCAATTTCCTTCTCACAAACAAAAAAAAGGTTAAACTAAAGACGCAACCCGGTCAATTCAGGTTGAATTTAATTCTCTTTTACATTTTCTTAAATTAAATTCTCTTAAATTACAAAGAAAAAGTTGAATTCAATTGACTACATTGAAAACTTGGGACTTAAACTCTGACTTGGAACTTAAATTCTGACTTGGAACTTAAACTCTCTGACTTGGAACTTAAACTCTCTGACTTGGAACTTAAACTCTCTGACTTGGAATAAAACTCTCTGGCTTCAAATAAAACTCTGACTTCAATTAAAACTGTCTGACTTGAACTCTATCAAGTATTTCTATAAATCTCTGGGGCGGTTGTCCGTCTTGGCGTAACCTTCTGACTTGACCTCTTATCAAGTATTCTGAAACTAACTTGAACTCTTATCAAGTATTCTGAAACTGTAACTTGAAATTAACTGAAAATGGAAAATGACTGCACTTGATCTCTATCAAGTGGAGACGATTAACCTCTGTTTTGGTTGACCCTCTTGGTGCAACCGACTTACTTGAAATGCAATCAAGTATCTCTATAACTTAAACTGTCTAACTTGAAATTAACTGAAAATGGAAAATGACTGCACTTGATCTCAATCAAGTGGAGACTATTATCCTCTGGGGTTTGGTTGACCCTCTTGGTGCAACCTTCTGACTTCAAAAACTGACTTCAAAAATGACTTCAAAAAATGACTTCAAAACTGACTTCAAGACTGACTTCAAGTATCTCTCTAAATCTATAAACTCTCTGTAAACTCTCTCTCTTAATTTGCAAGTCAATTCAATTTAATAATTTGAAAAAATTTGCAAACTATAAAATGTAAACAACATTTCACTCGAATGTATGGGAAGGTACATAAAAATAAAATTATTCTATACTGAATATAACAGTGAAAATAACTCTTGAAATTAACTCTCTTGAAATTGACTCTTTGAAATTAACTCTCTTTGAAATTAACTCTCTTTGAAATTAACTCTCTTTGAAATTAACTCTCTTTGAAATTAACTCTCTTTGAAATTAACTCTCTTTTACAATTAACTCTCTGTTAAAATTACTGTTTTAATAAAAACAAATGTATCACTGGTGTCTGAAGTGTTCACTGTGTTTTGTGTTAAATTCTGGTTTGATACTCATTATTAACTGTTAATAATAGTGACTTTTCAAATGTTTATAAATTACTTAAAAAACAAACTGTGTACTTAACAAAATTTCCTTGAGACGTGTCCTGAAGACGTCTTGCTGGCTACTTCTTCTTGGATGAAAACTAGGCGTGGAGAACTTGGAGTCGTGACACACCGGTTCAAGGGTGGATGTTACGAACTAGAAGTCGTGACACGCCGGTCAAATGGTTTTATCCTGATGCAGGGTAATTTCTATTCTTGGCCAAAGAGTGGCCTCTTGTTAAAATCTTCTTGTTAAAATCTTGTTAAAATCTTCTTGTTAAAATCTTCTTCTTAAAATCTTCTTAAAATCTTCTAAGATCCTGGTAAAGGGTCGCCAGAATGTTAGACCCCATATCTTCTTCTTCTTCTTCTTATCCTAGCTATAGGGTCGCCAGTTTGTTAACCCCTCCGTCTATGGCCCTGGGGTGGTTCGGATCGACGGGGGTTCTAGTTAGGAGGCAAGCAACGGATATTTCTTCTATAACATTCTAATTCTTTTCGGTCGCCTCTTGTTAAACTCTTGGCTACAGACTCGCCAGACTGTTATGCCAATATCTTCTATGGTGCTTGGGTTGTCTCTTAATTTGGGCAAAGGGTCGCCAATTTTTAATTCTTCTCTTTCTATAATACTCTGATACTTTCTCTGATACTTTCTCTGATACTAAAATTATCGACTTTTCTTTTATAACTTGTCGACTTAACTGACTAAGTTCCTGAAGAGAACAAGGCTCGAAGGAAAATATAAAAACTTTCTCTTGCTGTAATTTACTTCTTAAAAATTTACAGTTAGTGCTCTGAATTTACAAGGGTAGAGGTTCGACCTCTTTCGACCATGGCTCAGGCCGGAATCTAAAAAAAACTAAGGAGGCAAGGAGCCTCTGCCCCCTCCTCGCAGCAAGGCTGCTAACAAGGGAGGCTCGTAATGAAGTGCCGTAATGAAGTACTAATCTGAAGTGACTTAATTGAAGAAGTCTAATGAAGAAGTGCTGTAATTTTACAAGTACATGTATAATATAAACCTAAATGTTGGGGGACGACAGTTGAAGGTTAAGTTCCCCCCCTTTTAAACACATGATCAGATGGTTTGAAAAATTTCAACTAAAAATAAAAAAAAAAAATAAAAATAAAAACTAATCGTATATTTTTGCCGAATCTTCATTTCTGAAGGCGATATCATTTCGTAATAGTACACATAAGTACAAATTAAGTACACGACTGAGTACGTATTAATTTTGGTTCATTACAATTACGATTACAATTATGGATTACTTCACATTCGCTTATGATTGTCCATTACAGTTCTATTAAAGTATATTCTTACATTATAAATTAAATCATTACATTTAATTACAGTTTCAATGAAGTACATTACAAGTTATTATTAATTACAGTTTCATTAAAGTACATTACGTTATATTAAATTAAAGTATTACAGTTAATTACAATTAAACAGTTACTATAACTTTGTTTTTTTTTTTTTACAGTGTTTCATATTAATAGACAATTTAGATGTTAGAAATATAATACAAAGTACATGGCACATACGAGATAATTTATTTACGAAATAATATGCTATAATATGTTATGAATTTGAAATCAGAGCGAACGGAGATATTTTATCTTTGAGGCGCTCGAATCTGTCGTAGTGAGCGGAATTCGATCTTACTAAGCATCTATGAATATCTGGCGAGGGGTGAACGCACTTGAAAGTAAAAAAATAAAAAATGAAAAAAATAATACGAGAACGTATTTTTGCGTTTTCGAACGAAGGCCCAAAGTTTCGCGCTTCACAAATTGACACGAGTAAAAAATGAATATTTAATAAAATTGACATACGATAATGGTCAAGATAAGATATGGACGTATGGGGGCTGGGTATATGGTCGAATAATAGTTATATTTATACTACATGACATATAAATAATGACTTCTATAGAGTGTACAGTTTTTATTATGATGATAAAGAATTTTCATACATTGCATACTAGAGATATAATGAAGGGAAATTAATGACGGGAAAATGTGACGTATGGATGAATATGGTTGAATAATAATATTTATACTACATAACACCACAACATTATTACTAAAGAATTTACCATACATTGAATACGGAAGATGTCCAAATACTAAGAACGTGATTCAGTGTACAAAGTATGGGAAACGTAAAGAGAACAAAGTTATTTTGTGACGTCATAGTGTATAAGTCATTATTATAAAAGATGAATTAGAGAAATACAGTAATGAATAAAGAAGTATAAATCGAAATTCTATCCAAAACTCGCTTAGGCGATTTTTGGTTTCTTATGTAAAAATGAACATTCAAACATAAAACTATAAGAACATAAGTACTGCATGAAGACAATGAATCCATATAATGATGGTGTAGGAATTGTTCATTGTTCACTTTTTACAGTATTTCCCCCCCGTAAAATGGTATTAATACAATAATAATACAATTAATACAATACAGTTGAGAAAATAACATCTAACGAATTCAAATTAGATGATGACGAAATTTTTTTTCTTTACATTACAAATTTTTATACAGAACAAGTGAGTTATTATATAATATATAAGAATTCAAAGATTAATACTTTAATTTAGACAAACAATTAGGTTAGACAAACAATGATATGGTTAAAAAATTTTACCAAATTTTATTTTTTTCTGTGGGATAAATTATGTACATAATGAATAGAGTAGATAAAAGGGAAAAATGTAAATCGTACAATCTATAAGCTAATTTTTATTGACTATTGTAGGTAAAAATAGAATTACGTAATCGATGATGTATAGTCCTGTGGTCAAGTGTGTATTTGGGTGTATTAGGTGCAAAGTGTGTATTTTACAATTTCGAGGGACAGATTAGCTGATAGGATTGTTCAAGTAACTGAATAAATGCATGAGCAAGATAAGCACACCGGACAAAAAATTAGTCACCCCTAATAGCACCGATAGTAGGAAGTTCAAGGTCACACAGAGGGCGCTGATGTAGCATTGGTAAGTGACAAGTAGGGTGACGTAGCACACAGGATCAGATCTGTTTCGTGAGGTGGTGAAGAACAAAGTGTGTGTTGGATATAGTCTGCAAAATGGGTCGTGAGGCAGACGTTACTCAGTGGCAAAAAGGAGCCATCGTGTTTGGCAGAGCCCACGGACACAAAATGTCTGAAGTAGCCCAATTTGTTGGTGTGTCAACGCGTACTGTCCAGCGAGTTTACAAAGAGTGGTGTAGTTCGCAATCAACTGACAATCGACGGCGTAACTGTGGCCGGAAAACAATTCTCGACAATAGGGGCCGCCGCCATGTTTCTCGTCTAGTAACTGCAAATCGTTTTCAAACCAGAGAACAATTGCTCCAAGAAACCAATGAGGTTCTCCAGCGACCAATTTCCGAACGGACATTGCGACGAGAACTGCATGCGATGGACATCTGGAGCAGGGTACCACGGAAGAGGCCGCTGTTAACAGCAAGTCACAAATTGGCACGTTATAAATCGGCTCAGAGGCACAAAAACTGGACTGCGGCAGATTGGAAACGTGTAATTTGGTCCGATGAGTCCCGTTTTTGTTTGTTCTCCAATGATGGGAGGCGACGAGTACATCGCAGGTCCAATGAAGCCTTTAATCCTGAATGCGTCGAAGGTGTTGTTCAGGCTGGAAACAGAAAGTGAAGCGCAGGAATAGACACCCACGGACTCTGGCGGAACTTCGGGACCGGCTGATGAACGAGTGGCAGCAAATCGATGTTCAGTACATGCACAACCTCGTAGAGTCTCTGCCTCGCCGGATTCGTGCGGTTATCAAGGCCAGAGGCGCCGTCACACGTTATTAGGTACATTCTGAGAGGGGTGACTAATTTTTTGTCCGGTGTGCTTATATTAGAAAGCAAAAATGATTAAGACTAAATAGCATAGTTTGCACTTACGTAATGAAATAGTTTTCTTGTGATATTCAATGATTTTAGCATAAGGGCTGTATATATATAGTATATATAATGTGCATACATGCATTTTTATTGACTGTTGTAGGTACAAATCGAATTACGTAGTGGATGATGTATAGACCTGTGGTCAAATGTGTAGGGATTTGGAAGGTTTTTGAATTAACAAAGTTTAAAAATAATGTATAATAATTTAAGATGGGTTTAGGGTTATAAAATCTTTTAAGTTTAAGTCAGTTATTGTTATTATTATTATCATTATTATTATTATAAAATCCTTTAAGCTCAAGGTCAATTATTATAAAATTCTAAATTACAGGTAGTATTAATGATGGTGTATGCATATGAGTTTTAATGCAAAAGTGACTGGAGGGACGGAACGTAAATGAATTCGAATGTGTCAAAAGTAATAAAATTCAATTAGGATTTAGATTTTACATAATTAATCAGTTACACGTATAAGGTAATTAAAAAAAAACGAACTTAGAGGAACTTACAATTAATGAAAAAGTAAATCTAGCGGTATTAAAAATTAAATTTTGAAGATGGAATTAAATTCGACTAGTAACATTCCTAGCTATATATGAACTATATAACCATTAACATTAACCAGAAGTATCGGTATGATAATTGAATTAAAAAAAATTAAGAATACAAATTAAAAATATAAATCAATTATGCATTTCAACGAGCTAAATACAATTTTATAATATTCTAAAAAAATAAAAGTAAATCGAGCCATAGATGAGTTTCGGCCAAGAATAAAAAAGTTATTGAAATGGAAGGAAGCATTTCGAACAATCTTTTCTTTTAATAATTTCAGGTAAATTTTACATTAAAAATTATTTTTAGATAAAAAAAAATATTAAAAAGGTTTAATAATTTTTGCATGTTAAGTAGAAAAATCATACTCTTTCGTTGAATGTTGATAGAATTTGAATTATTTGATATTTTGACACAATTAATTAAATTCGACTACGATAATTACTCATTATTAATCGAATAAAAAAAATATAAAAAATATAAGTTGAAAATAGAAATCAATTATAAACTATAATGAACTAAACATATACTGTAATATAAAAAAAACACTTAACCTAAATTGAGGTTATGCTCCATCGTACCAAAGAGGAATTAACCATGGTTGAACCATTTCTCTGGTTGACACGGTTCAACTGGGGTTGGGGGTGTTAAAATAAAATAAAATAAAAGAAAGTTTGGAGTACTACATTCGGGGGAATTGAGTGACTGAGCGGGGGGTATATGTCTGAAATTGACAATTACGTCTTTTTTGTGAGCACTTTGCTCTTTAAAAAAAAGATTGCTTGTCACACTACTTTGAACAAAAATTAAGAGAGTTCAACAAACGGAGGGACGGAATGTTCCTCATATACATTACAATAATTACCAAAATCGTTACAAACAATTGTAAAAACTGTTTTGTTACAAATAAGGAATTACATAACTATATATTTATATACGCAAAACTGGCATGAAAAGAAAAGACAAATCGGTCAATTTCCTTCTCACAAACAAAAAAAAGGTTAAACTAAAGACGCAACCCGGTCAATTCAGGTTGAATTTAATTCTCTTTTACATTTTCTTAAATTAAATTCTCTTAAATTACAAAGAAAAAGTTGAATTCAATTGACTACATTGAAAACTTGGGACTTAAACTCTGACTTGGAACTTAAATTCTGACTTGGAACTTAAACTCTCTGACTTGGAACTTAAACTCTCTGACTTGGAACTTAAACTCTCTGACTTGGAATAAAACTCTCTGGCTTCAAATAAAACTCTGACTTCAATTAAAACTGTCTGACTTGAACTCTATCAAGTATTTCTATAAATCTCTGGGGCGGTTGTCCGTCTTGGCGTAACCTTCTGACTTGACCTCTTATCAAGTATTCTGAAACTAACTTGAACTCTTATCAAGTATTCTGAAACTGTAACTTGAAATTAACTGAAAATGGAAAATGACTGCACTTGATCTCTATCAAGTGGAGACGATTAACCTCTGTTTTGGTTGACCCTCTTGGTGCAACCGACTTACTTGAAATGCAATCAAGTATCTCTATAACTTAAACTGTCTAACTTGAAATTAACTGAAAATGGAAAATGACTGCACTTGATCTCAATCAAGTGGAGACTATTATCCTCTGGGGTTTGGTTGACCCTCTTGGTGCAACCTTCTGACTTCAAAAACTGACTTCAAAAATGACTTCAAAAAATGACTTCAAAACTGACTTCAAGACTGACTTCAAGTATCTCTCTAAATCTATAAACTCTCTGTAAACTCTCTCTCTTAATTTGCAAGTCAATTCAATTTAATAATTTGAAAAAATTTGCAAACTATAAAATGTAAACAACATTTCACTCGAATGTATGGGAAGGTACATAAAAATAAAATTATTCTATACTGAATATAACAGTGAAAATAACTCTTGAAATTAACTCTCTTGAAATTGACTCTTTGAAATTAACTCTCTTTGAAATTAACTCTCTTTGAAATTAACTCTCTTTGAAATTAACTCTCTTTGAAATTAACTCTCTTTGAAATTAACTCTCTTTGAAATTAACTCTCTTTTACAATTAACTCTCTGTTAAAATTACTGTTTTAATAAAAACAAATGTATCACTGGTGTCTGAAGTGTTCACTGTGTTTTGTGTTAAATTCTGGTTTGATACTCATTATTAACTGTTAATAATAGTGACTTTTCAAATGTTTATAAATTACTTAAAAAACAAACTGTGTACTTAACAAAATTTCCTTGAGACGTGTCCTGAAGACGTCTTGCTGGCTACTTCTTCTTGGATGAAAACTAGGCGTGGAGAACTTGGAGTCGTGACACACCGGTTCAAGGGTGGATGTTACGAACTAGAAGTCGTGACACGCCGGTCAAATGGTTTTATCCTGATGCAGGGTAATTTCTATTCTTGGCCAAAGAGTGGCCTCTTGTTAAAATCTTCTTGTTAAAATCTTGTTAAAATCTTCTTGTTAAAATCTTCTTCTTAAAATCTTCTTAAAATCTTCTAAGATCCTGGTAAAGGGTCGCCAGAATGTTAGACCCCATATCTTCTTCTTCTTCTTCTTATCCTAGCTATAGGGTCGCCAGTTTGTTAACCCCTCCGTCTATGGCCCTGGGGTGGTTCGGATCGACGGGGGTTCTAGTTAGGAGGCAAGCAACGGATATTTCTTCTATAACATTCTAATTCTTTTCGGTCGCCTCTTGTTAAACTCTTGGCTACAGACTCGCCAGACTGTTATGCCAATATCTTCTATGGTGCTTGGGTTGTCTCTTAATTTGGGCAAAGGGTCGCCAATTTTTAATTCTTCTCTTTCTATAATACTCTGATACTTTCTCTGATACTTTCTCTGATACTAAAATTATCGACTTTTCTTTTATAACTTGTCGACTTAACTGACTAAGTTCCTGAAGAGAACAAGGCTCGAAGGAAAATATAAAAACTTTCTCTTGCTGTAATTTACTTCTTAAAAATTTACAGTTAGTGCTCTGAATTTACAAGGGTAGAGGTTCGACCTCTTTCGACCATGGCTCAGGCCGGAATCTAAAAAAAACTAAGGAGGCAAGGAGCCTCTGCCCCCTCCTCGCAGCAAGGCTGCTAACAAGGGAGGCTCGTAATGAAGTGCCGTAATGAAGTACTAATCTGAAGTGACTTAATTGAAGAAGTCTAATGAAGAAGTGCTGTAATTTTACAAGTACATGTATAATATAAACCTAAATGTTGGGGGACGACAGTTGAAGGTTAAGTTCCCCCCCTTTTAAACACATGATCAGATGGTTTGAAAAATTTCAACTAAAAATTAAAAAAAAAATAAAAATAAAAACTAATCGTATATTTTTGCCGAATCTTCATTTCTGAAGGCGATATCATTTCGTAATAGTACACATAAGTACAAATTAAGTATACGACTGAGTACGTATTAATTTTGGTTCATTACAATTACGATTACAATTATGGATTACTTCACATTCGCTTATGATTGTCCATTACAGTTCTATTAAAGTACATTCTTACATTATAAATTAAATCATTACATTTAATTACAGTTTCAATGAAGTACATTACAAGTTATTATTAATTACAGTTTCATTAAAGTATATTACGTTATATTAAATTAAAGTATTACAGTTAATTACAATTAAACAGTTACTATAACTTTGTTTTGTTTTTTTTACTGTGTTTCATATTAATAGACAATTTAGATGTTAGAAATATAATACAAAGTACGTGGCACATACGAGATAATTTATTTACGAAATAATATGCTATAATATGTTATGAATTTGAAATCAGAGCGAACGGAGATATTTTATCTTTGAGGCGCTCGAATCTGTCGTAGTGAGCGGAATTCGATCTTACTAAGCATCTATGAATATCTGGCGAGGGGTGAACGCACTTGAAAGTAAAAAAATAAAAAAATGAAAAAACTAATACGAGAACGTATTTTTGCGTTTTCGAACGAAGACCCAAAGTTTCGCGCTTCACAAATTGACACGAGTAAAAAATGAATATTTAATAAAATTGACATACGATAATGGTCAAGATAAGATATGGACGTATGGGGGCGGGGTATATGGTCGAATAATAGTTATATTTATACTACATAACATATAAATAATGACTTCTATAGAGTGTACAGTTTTTATTATGATGATAAAGAATTTTCATGCATTGCATACTAGAGATATAATGAAGGGAAATTAATGACGGGAAAATGTGACGTATCGATGAATATGGTTGAATAATAATATTTATACTACATAACACCACAACATTATTACTAAAGAATTTACCATACATTGAATACGGAAGATGTCCAAATACTAAGAACGTGATTCAGTGTACAAAGTATGGGAAACGTAAAGAGAACAAAGTTATTTTGTGACGTCATAGTGTATAAGTCATTATTATAAAAGATGAATTAGAGAAATACAGTAATGAATAAAGAAGTATAAATCGAAATTCTATCCAAAACTCGCTTAGGCGATTTTTGGTTTCTTATGTAAAAATGAACATTCAAACATAAAACTATAAGAACATAAGTACGCATGAAGACAATGAATCCATATAATGATGGTGTAGGAATTGTTCATTGTTCACTTTTTACATATATATATATATATATATATATACACATATATATATATATACACATATATATATATATATATTTATATATATATACACATATATAATATATATATATATATATATATATATACATATATATCATATATATATATATACATATATATATACATATATATACATATACACACATATATATATATATATATATAACTGAAACATATAACAGAAACTGATAGCCCTACTTTGGGACTTTGATGGAATAATACTAGAAAATAATGGAAAAAAGGCAAATTAGGCACCTTATGATGAGAAAGGCACTTTTTGCTTTAATCGCAAAAATAGGCAAAGAAAGGTATTTATGGCATTTTGCCTGAACATCCGGGCTCTAGTTATTAATTGTCCGTTTTCATTTTAGCTCAACCAGCAACGATAGCGATGACGGTTATGCGGCAGACATCAATGACAACGGCCCGTACTTGGATCACTGCGTATCAGACGATGACGGTTGTATAGCGGCGCCTGAGATGTTGAACTGTAGTAGTAGTCCTGCGAGGTGTGTGTGTGTGTGTATTATGCACACCATTTCTCAATGTGGGTATGTTTATGAACGCCTTTGTTATTATCACCATTAATATTGTTATTGGATTTACCGGCTTTGATTGTCGATTTCAGATCTGGCTCTTCATCATCTGAGTGGTTGGACACAGGGCCTTACACTTCGTCCCCGACTAGCGACCATACTGCAACGGAGCCGCCGATCATTGCAGCAGCAGGGCCGTCTACAGAGGCATCTAATAGAAAAAGATTAAGGTAATTGTGTGTATATATATATATATATATACCCCTCGGTGGTGTAGTGGTTAGCGTCGCTGACTACAAATCCATTGGCCCCGGGTTCGAGACCCGACGGCAGCCGGTGGGCAGCAAAACCCAGCTGTTCATCCTTCCACACAATAAAGAAAGTGGTTGGTAGATAAATGGGTACCCTAGGTGGCCTAGTGGTTAAGACGCTGGGCTGCAGATGGGGCGTGGTTCGGATTCCACGTTAAACTGTAGGTCTAAGGTGGAGTGAAAAGCTTGACCTTCGTCAGAATGAACAATTCGGGCGGAAGCTAACCAAAGTTAACCAAAGGTTATAGGTGTCATTCATGTTATGAGGGACCGGTCGTTCACACACAGCTAGCTTGTGGCAAATAATAGCATTATTGGGTTTTACAGGATTTGATTGTCTATTTCAGATCTGGCCCTTCGTCATCCGGGTGGTTGGACACGTGGCCTCGCATATCGTCCCCAACTAACGAGTACGGTGGCCCAGAACCGATGTTTGATATTGAAGCTGTGGCTCTCCCGTCTGATGGACCCGCTCATAGAAAAAGAATGCTGTAAATATATATAACTCATTCTTATTATGTAAACTGATCGCCTATGTTTAGCTAGTCTATCATTGACATTGTTACTAATATTACTATTATTTTTATTAATGTACTATCAAGTGAATCTCACACTTCACCGTTTTCAGTATTGACTATTTCGATGCGTGCAGTATGGAAGGACTACCGTCATTGTCTATGAAGCGCTCGTGGTCGCTGGATCTGTCATGAACTGATGTAAGTCTGGCCCCTACGCCCCCTAGTCCATCCATAGATATTACTATTCGGCCGTCTACAGAGAGCTCCAACCCATAGGCAGTTGATGACCAACTCCGCCCTCCCCGAGATTTCATGGAGCATCACATTTGTGATGTTTGGGATGCCGCCTTCCTCATACATCAGGTGTTCGAGCTGCATAGATGCATCGACTCAGGGTACGAGCAAGCAAGTTCAAGCGCATCCACACTCCCCTTTGATGATGCGCCCTCGCCGGATATATTCGAGAACGACTTCTGTGGGTTTGTTATTGTAATTGATTAGTACGGCTGTTTTTAATTGCTAAATGATTAAATAGTTTATTTACCATGTATAAAACCCATCCTTCATCACCCTATTTTGCTAATAAAACAGAAATTATCTCGTTGGTGTTTTTCTTGTCAAAATTGCTTCGCATATATGACCCTTAGTTATAGAATTTGTTATAAACCAATAAGTGTTGAAGGCCTATTTACTATAAGAGCGTCTTGTCGACGTTTATTTAAATTGAAAACATGAATTGTTAAGAAGTTATTTTTAGATTTATAAGAGAGATCATATCTTCCGTTTATAGCGGTTAAACTGTAGGTCTAGGGTGGGATGAAAAGCTTGACCTTCGTCATATATATATTATATATATATATATATATATATATATATGGGCGAAAGTGTAAGAGTGAATTTAAACACTCATAGCTAATAATTGACCTAGTGAATGAAATTCTGTAAGATTTTGTTTAAAGTAAATAAAACTTCATAAAATTCTTAATCGTAATATGTTGTTAGGAGAAAATAACGAAAAAAATGAAAAGTAAGTCATTGTGTGTGTAATGATGCACGGTCTAAATGAATTTGTGTGCACATCTTGGGGCACAGCATCTCATCAGGTGACATTTCACATAAAATTTCCATTTTTATCTCCTTACTGCGACTATATGTATATTATATGTGTATATATATATATTTATATATATATATATATATATATATTTATATATATATATATATATATATATATTTATATAATATATATATTTTTATATATAATGTATATATATATATATATATATATTTATATATATATTATATATATATATATATATATATATATTTATATATGTTAACCCCTCCGTCTATGGCCCTGGGGTGGTTCGGATCGACGGGGGTTCTAGTTAGGAGGCAGCAACGGATATTTCTTCTATAACATTCTAATTCTTTTCCGCCGGTCAAATGGTGGGTCGCCACTTGTTAAACTCTTGGCTACAGACTCGCCAGACTGTTATGCCAATATCTTCTATGGTGCTTGGGTTGTCTCTTTCTTAATTTGGGCAAAGGGTCGCCAGTTGTTAATTCTTCTCTTTTATAATACTCTGATACTTTCTCTGATACTAAAATTATCGACTTTTCTTTTATAATTTATCGACTTAACTGACTAAGTTCTTCTGAAGAGAGCACGGCTCGAAGGGGAAAATAAAAAGTTTCTCTTACTGTAGTTTACTTCTAAAAATGTACAGGTAGTGCTCTGAATTTACAGGGGTAGAGGTTCGACCTCTTTCGACCATGGCTCAGGCCGGAATCTAAAAAGTTAAGGAGGCAAGGGGCCTCTGCCCCCTCCCCGCAGCGAGGCTGCTAACAAGGGAGTCGTAGCAGTGACCAAAGAAGAGTCTCGTAATGAAGTGCAATTCATTTTACAAATACATGTATAATATAAACCTAAATGTTGGGGACGGCAGTTGAAGGTTAAGTTCCCCCCTTTTAAACACATGATCAGATGTTTGAAAGATTCCAAATAAAAATTTAAAAAAAAAAAAAAACTAATCGTATATATTTGCCGAATCTTCATTTCTGAAGGCGATATCATTTCATAGTAGTACATAAGTACAATTTAAGTACACGACTGAGTATGTATTAATTTTGGTTCATTACAATTACGATTACAATTACCAATTAATTCATATTCACTTATTATTGTTTAATTACACTTCTATTAAAGTACATTCTTACATTATATATTAAATCATTACATTTAATTACAGTTTCATTGAAGTACATTACGTTGTTTACCATTCTTACAGTGTTTTTATATATATATATATATGGTTATAATCAGTGGTGGGCGCGGTACCAAAATTTGGGGGTGCGTTACGCGTTACTGCGGTACCTCAGCATGCCCAGTGCGTTACGCGGTACTGCGGTACTTTTTCAGGTCCCCCTGGTGCGTTCCGCGGTACTGCGGTACTGCGGTACTGCACACAAGAACAACACAAGTAATAGCACATATTTTCAGAAATTGCATATCGGCGATTTCGCACCTGAACTTTCTGCCATAATGGCTAAAAATCGATCTTTGTCACAGAAATGTAACACACGTGCAACCGGCTCAAAAGCAAGCACTGCACTGAGGCGTTGTGATAGGATGGCAACGTAACATGTTCTGAACGAAAACTTAACGTGTCTAGAGTTAGGCTGATGCAACACACGCAGCATTCGTCTTACTGTACTCCTGTAATAAGGTTTACTTCAAAAAAAGTGTTAATTTTTTGAAAAATCGTGTTTGTCGGTACCGCGGAAAGTACCGCGGGAAATTTGAATGCGGTAGCGGTACTGCTGTACTTTCAGCGATCCTTTGCGGTACTGCGTTATGCGGTACCGGTTTGGTAGTGCGGTAGTACCGCAGTACCGCAGTACCGCAAAAAATACCGCAAGTGCCCAGCTTTGGTTATAATATATGGTTATAATATATGGTTATTATATATGGTTATTATATATGGTTATTAGTACAACACAAGTACATGAGACATGACACACATGATATAACATAACGCATGATAATGTTATAAATTCGAATCAGAGCGAAAGGAGATTTTTATCTTTGAAGCGTTCAATTTTGCAATAGTTAGCCGAATTTGATAACTTAACTAAGCATTTTCGAGTTCAATGCGGGAGGTGATATAATAAAAAATAATAAAAAAAATAATACGAGAACGTATTTGTGCGTTTTCGAACGAATGCCTAAAGTTTTGCGTTTCATAGATTGACACGAGTAAAAATGAATATTTAATAAAATTTATATAGGATAATGATCAAGGGAAATTAATGACGGGAAAATGTGACGTCATAGTTGTTGAATTTGTACGTATAGTACAAATCATTATTAGGAAGATTTACAAGAACGAATTAGAGACAAAGAGTGGGTATTAATGACTAAGAAGTACAACTACGGGTTCCAATCCTGTTATATGCAATGTGTATGCATAATCTAGGGTCGAGGGTGAGATGCAAGACAATCATAATTAATTATAATAACTTCTATAAAAAATGGAAAATGGATACGACTAAACCATAGATATGGTAGATCGTAGGGTTGTGACACGAACAAAAATAGGAAGCTACAAGTAAAATTATTATCCAAACTTGCGTTAAGCGATTTTGGTTCTTATGTAAAAATGAATATTGATTATTCATTGTCCATTTTTTACATTGCTCTCCCCTTTAAAAATGATATTTATACAATAATCTAATAGGGTACCATTAATACAATACAAATGAGAAAATAACATCCTAATTACTTCAAGTTAGATGACGAATTTTTCTTTACATTACAAATTTTTATACAGAACAAGTGAGTTATTATATAATATAAAAAATTCAAAGATTAATACTTTAATTTAGACAAACATTTAAGTTAGACAAACAATGATATGGTTAAAATTTTTCACCAAATTTTATTTTTTCTGTGGGATAAATTATGTACATAATGAATAGAGCAGATAAAAGGGAAAAACATAAATCGTACAATCTATAAGATAATTTTTATTAACTATTGTAGGTAAAAAATCGAATTACGTAATGGATGATGTATAGACCTGTGGTCTTGTGTGTATTTTTGTGTACTAGGTACAAAGTGTGTATCTTACAATTTCGAGGGACAGATTAGCCGATAGGATTGTTAAATTAACTGAATAAATGCATGAGCAAGATATATTAGAAAGCAAAAATGATTAAGATTAAATTACATAGTTAGCACTTACACGTAATGAAATAGCTTATTGTGATATCCAATGATTTTAGCATAAGGTTTGTATATATAGTATATATAGGGTGCATACATGCGCGAGTATGTGTAAGGATTTGGAAGGTTTTTGAATTAACAAAGTTTAAAAATAATGTATAATAATTTAAGATGGGTTTAGGGTTATAAAATCTTTTAAGTTTAAGTCAATTATTGTTATTGTTATTATTATTATTATTATTATTATTATTATAAAATCCTTTAAGCTCAAGGTCGATTATTATAAAATTCTAAATTTAAAGACAATTACTCACGATTAATTGAACAAAGAAATGAAAAATACAAATTAAAAATAGAAATCAACTATGCATTTTAATGAGCTAAACATAATTTTATAATATTCTTAAAAATAAAAGTAAATCGAACCCTAGATGAGTTTCGGCCAAGAATAAAAAAGTTATTGAAATGGAAGGAAAGCATTTCGAACAATCTTTTCTTTTAATAATTTCAGGTAAATTTTACATTAAAAATTATTTTTATATAATAAAAAAAATATTAAAAAGGTTTAATAATTTTTGCATGTTAAGTAGAAAAATCATGCTCTTTCGTTAAATGTTAATAGAATTTGAATTATTTGATATTTTAGTCTGAAAACTTGTTTGCATATAGATAAATACATCTGTTTTATTGTGTAGAAGTTTTATTAAAATTAAATAACAAAAAGAATAAACACAACTGAAATTTAGGGTATGTGCGGTCCTACGGGTAAATTTCCCGACCGTACAGAGAAAGATAAATTAGGTACATGATCGATTAATTATTACACTATTTCTGTCATCATATAATCGCATTAATTATAAAACTCGTTACAAACATTTGTAAAAACGGTTTTGGTTGCAAATAATAAAATACATAACTATATATTTATATACGCAACAATGCATGAAAAGAAAAGACAAATCGGTGATTTTTCCTTCTTACAAAAACAAAAGGTTAACTAAAGACGCAAACCGGTCAATTCAGGTTGAAATTAATTCTCTTTTACAACAAAAAAAAAAGGTTGAATTAAATTCTTAAATTACATTTTCTTAAATTAAATTCTCTTAAATTACAAAGAAAAAGTTGAATTCAATTGACTGCATTGAAATGACTGGGGACTTGAAAACTAACTTGGGACTTGAAAACTGAGTCTTGAAACTGTCTGACTTGAACTCTATCAAGTATCTTTAAACTGTCTGACTTGAACTCTATCAAGTATCTTTAAACTGTCTGACTTGAACTCTATCAAGTATCTTTAAACTGTCTAACTTGAACTCTATCAAGTATCTTTAAACTGTCTAACTTGAACTCTATCAAGTATCTTGAAACTCTCTAACTTGAACTCTATCAAGTACAGTATCTTGAAACTGAACTGACTAAAATTGACTGCACTTGAACTCTATCAAGTGGAGTCTACTGAAAACGAAACTGACTTGCACTTGAACTGCTATCAAGTGAAGATTAACTGAAAACGGAAAATGACTGCACTTGATCTCTATCAAGTGAAGACTATTAACCTCTGGGGTTTGGTTGTGCAAACCGACTTACTTGAAGTGCAATCAAGTATCTCTTTAAATCTCTGTAAACTCTCTCTTTCTTAATTTGCAAGTCAATTCAATTCAATAATTTGAAAAAATTGTAAACAAAAATAAAAAAATGTAAACAATATTTCACTCTAATGTACGCGAAGGTACTGTACTATTATGTTTGGTACATAAAATAAAATTATTCTATACTGAATATAATAGTGAAAATAACTGAAATTAACTCTCTGAAATTAACTCTCTGAAATTAACTTTCTGAAATTAACTCTCTGAAATTAACTCTCTTACATTTAACTTCTCTTACATTTAACTTCTCTTACATTTAACTTCTCTTACATTTAACTTCTCTTACATTTAACTTCTCTTACTTTTAACTTCTCTTACTTTTAACTTCTCTTACTTTTAACTTCTGTGAAAATTACTGTTTCACTGAAAAAATGTATCACTGGTGTCTGAAATGTTCACTGTGTTTCTTGTAAATTCTGACTTGATACTCATTATTAACTGTTAATAATACTGACTTTTCAAGTGTTTATAAATTTCTTAAAAAAAACAAACTCTGTACTTAAAATTTCTACGGGCGAAATCCTTAGAGACGTGTCCTGAAGACGTCTTGCTGGCTACTTCTTCTTGGATGAAAACTAGGCGTGGAGAACTTGGAGTCGTGACACACCGGTTCAAGGGTGGATGTTACGAACAAGAAGTCGTGACATGCCGGTCAAATGGTTTTATCCTGATGCAGGGTAATTTCTATCCTGGCCAAAGAGTGGCCACTTGTTAAAATCCTCTTCTTAAAATATTCTTCTAATCCTGGAGCAGGGTCGCCAGACTTGTTATCCTCCTTCTTCTATGTGCTTATGGGTTGTCTCGAAGTCAACGAGGCGTTCTTGTTTGGGAGGCAGCAACGGATATTTCTTCTATAACATTCTAATTCTTTTCCGCCGGTCAAATGGTGGGTCGCCACTTGTTAAACTCTTGGCTACAGACTCGCCAGACTGTTATGCCAATATCTTCTATGGTGCTTGGGTTGTCTCTTTCTTAATTTGGGCAAAGGGTCGCCAGTTGTTAATTCTTCTCTTTTTATAATACTCTGATACTTTCTCTGATACTAAAATTATCGACTTTTCTTTTATAATTTATCGACTTAACTGACTAAGTTCTTCTGAAGAGAGCACGGCTCGAAGGGGAAAATAAAAAGTTTCTCTTACTGTAGTTTACTTCTAAAAATGTACAGGTAGTGCTCTGAATTTACAGGGGTAGAGGTTCGACCTCTTTCGACCATGGCTCAGGCCGGAATCTAAAAAGTTAAGGAGGCAAGGGGCCTCTGCCCCCTCCCCGCAGCGAGGCTGCTAACAAGGGAGTCGTAGCAGTGACCAAAGAAGAGTCTCGTAATGAAGTGCAATTCATTTTACAAATACATGTATAATATAAACCTAAATGTTGGGGACGGCAGTTGAAGGTTAAGTTCCCCCCTTTTAAACACATGATCAGATGTTTGAAAGATTCCAAATAAAAATTTTAAAAAAAAAAAAAAACTAATCGTATATATTTGCCGAATCTTCATTTCTGAAAGCGATATCATTTCATAGTAGTACATAAGTACAATTTAAGTACACGACTGAGTATGTATTAATTTTGGTTCATTACAATTACGATTACAATTACCAATTAATTCATATTCACTTATTATTTTTAATTACACTTCTATTAAAGTACATTCTTACAGTATATATTAAATCATTACATTTAATTACAGTTTCATTGAAGTACATTACGTTGTTTACCATTCTTACAGTGTTTTTATATATATATATGGTTATAATATATGGTTATAATATATGGTTATAATATATGGTTATTATATATGGTTATTATATGGTTATCAGTACAACACAAGTACATGAGACATGACACACATGATATAACATACGCATGATAATGTTATAAATTCGAATCAGAGCGAAAGATTTTATCTTTGAAGCGTTCAATTTTGCAATAGTTAGCGGAATTTGATAACTTAACTAAGCATTTTCGAGTTCAATGCGGGAGGTGATATAATAAAAAATAATAAAAAAATAATACGAGAACGTATTTGTGCGTTTTCGAACGAATGCCTAAGTTTTGCGTTTCATAGATTGACACGAGTAAAAATGAATATTTAATAAAATTTATATAGGATAATGATCAAGGGAAATTAATGACGGGAAAATGTGACGTCATAGTTATGAATTTGTACGTATAGTACAAATCATTATTAGGAAGATTTACAAGAACGAATTAGAGACAAAGAGTGGGTATTAATGACTAAGAAGTACAACTACGGGTTCCAATCCTGTTATATGCAATGTGTATGCATAATCTAGGGTCGAGGGTGAGATGCAAGACAATCATAATTAATTATAATAACTTCTATAAAAAATGGAAAATGGATACGACTAAACCATAGATATGGTAGATCGTAGGGTTGTGACACGAACAAAAATAGGAAGCTACAAGTAAAATTATTATCCAAACTCGCGTTAAGCGATTTTGGTTCTTATGTAAAAATGAATATTGATTATTCATTGTCCATTTTTTACATTGCTCTCCCCTTTAAAAATGATATTTATACAATAATCTAATAGGGTACCATTAATACAATACAAATGAGAAAATAACATCCTAATTACTTCAAGTTAGATGACGAATTTTTCTTTACATTACAAATTTTTATACAGAACAAGTGAGTTATTATATAATATAAAAAATTCAAAGATTAATACTTTAATTTAGACAAACATTTAAGTTAGACAAACAATGATATGGTTAAAATTTTTCACCAAATTTTATTTTTTCTGTGGGATAAATTATGTACATAATGAATAGAGCAGATAAAAGGGAAAAACATAAATCGTACATCTATAAGATAATTTTTATTAACTATTGTAGGTAAAAAAATCGAATTACGTAATGGATGATGTATAGACCTGTGGTCTTGTGTTATTTTTGTGTACTAGGTACAGTGTGTATCTTACAATTTCGAGGGACAGATTAGCCGATAGGATTGTTAAATTAACTGAATAAATGCATGAGCAAGATATATTAGAAAGCAAAAATGATTAAGATTAAATTACATAGTTAGCACTTACACGTAATGAAATAGCTTATTGTGATATCCAATGATTTTAGCATAAGGTTTGTATATATAGTATATATAGGGTGCATACATGCGCTAGTATGTGTAGGGATTTGGAAGGTTTTTGAATTAACAAAGTTTAAAAATAATGTATAATAATTTAAGATGGGTTTAGGGTTATAAAATCTTTTAAGTTTAAGTCAATTATTGTTATTGTTATTATTATTATTATTATTATTATTATTATAAAATCCTTTAAGCTCAAGGTCGATTATTATAAAATTCTAAATTTAAAGACAATTACTCACGATTAATTGAACAAAGAAATGAAAAATACAAATTAAAAATAGAAATCAACTATGCATTTTAATGAGCTAAACATAATTTTATAATATTCTTAAAAATAAAAGTAAATCGAACCCTAGATGAGTTTCGGCCAAGAATAAAAAAGTTATTGAAATGGAAGGAAAGCATTTCGAACAATCTTTTCTTTTAATAATTTCAGGTAAATTTTACATTAAAAATTATTTTTATATAATAAAAAAAATATTAAAAAGGTTTAATAATTTTTGCATGTTAAGTAGAAAAATCATGCTCTTTCGTTAAATGTTAATAGAATTTGAATTATTTGATATTTTAGTCTGAAAACTTGTTTGCATATAGATAAATACATCTGTTTTATTGTGTAGAAGTTTTATTAAAATTAAATAACAAAAAAGAATAAACACAACTGAAATTTAGGGTATGTGCGGTCCTACGGGTAAATTTCCCGACCGTACAGAGAAAGATAAATTAGGTACATGATCGATTAATTATTACACTATTTCTGTCATCATATAATCGCATTAATTATAAAACTCGTTACAAACATTTGTAAAAACGGTTTTGGTTGCAAATAATAAAATACATAACTATATATTATATACGCAACAATGCATGAAAAGAAAAGACAAATCGGTGATTTTTCCTTCTTACAAAAACAAAAGGTTAACTAAAGACGCAAACCGGTCAATTCAGGTTGAAATTAATTCTCTTTTACAACAAAAAAAAAAGGTTGAATTAAATTCTTAAATTACATTTTCTTAAATTAAATTCTCTTAAATTACAAAGAAAAAGTTGAATTCAATTGACTGCATTGAAATGACTGGGACTTGAAAACTAACTTGGGACTTGAAAACTGAGTCTTGAAACTGTCTGACTTGAACTCTATCAAGTATCTTTAAACTGTCTGACTTGAACTCTATCAAGTATCTTTAAACTGTCTGACTTGAACTCTATCAAGTATCTTTAAACTGTCTAACTTGAACTCTATCAAGTATCTTTAAACTGTCTAACTTGAACTCTATCAAGTATCTTGAAACTCTCTAACTTGAACTCTATCAAGTACAGTATCTTGAAACTGAACTGACTAAAATTGACTGCACTTGAACTCTATCAAGTGGAGTCTACTGAAAACGAAACTGACTTGCACTTGAACTGCTATCAAGTGAAGATTAACTGAAAACGGAAAATGACTGCACTTGATCTCTATCAAGTGAAGACTATTAACCTCTGGGGTTTGGTTGTGCAAACCGACTTACTTGAAGTGCAATCAAGTATCTCTTTAAATCTCTGTAAACTCTCTCTTTCTTAATTTGCAAGTCAATTCAATTCAATAATTTGAAAAAATTGTAAACAAAAATAAAAAAATGTAAACAATATTTCACTCTAATGTACGCGAAGGTACTGTACTATTATGTTTGGTACATAAAATAAAATTATTCTATACTGAATATAATAGTGAAAATAACTGAAATTAACTCTCTGAAATTAACTCTCTGAAATTAACTTTCTGAAATTAACTCTCTGAAATTAACTCTCTTACATTAACTTCTCTTACATTTAACTTCTCTTACATTTAACTTCTCTTACATTTAACTTCTCTTACATTTAACTTCTCTTACTTTTAACTTCTCTTACTTTTAACTTCTCTTACTTTTAACTTCTGTGAAAATTACTGTTTCACTGAAAAAATGTATCACTGGTGTCTGAAATGTTCACTGTGTTTCTTGTAAATTCTGACTTGATACTCATTATTAACTGTTAATAATACTGACTTTTCAAGTGTTTATAAATTTCTTAAAAAAAACAAACTCTGTACTTAAAATTTCTACGGGCGAAATCCTTAGAGACGTGTCCTGAAGACGTCTTGCTGGCTACTTCTTCTTGGATGAAAACTAGGCGTGGAGAACTTGGAGTCGTGACACACCGGTTCAAGGGTGGATGTTACGAACAAGAAGTCGTGACATGCCGGTCAAATGGTTTTATCCTGATGCAGGGTAATTTCTATCCTGGCCAAAGAGTGGCCACTTGTTAAAATCCCTTCTTAAAATATTCTTCTAATCCTGGAGCAGGGTCGCCAGACTTGTTATCCTCCTTCTTCTATGTGCTTATGGGTTGTCTCGAAGTCAACGAGGCGTTCTTGTTTGGGAGGCAGCAACGGATATTTCTTCTATAACATTCTAATCTTTTCCGCCGGTCAAATGGTGGGTCGCCACTTGTTAAACTCTTGGCTACAGACTCGCCAGACTGTTATGCCAATATCTTCTATGGTGCTTGGGTTGTCTCTTTCTTAATTTGGGCAAAGGGTCGCCAGTTGTTAATTCTTCTCTTTTTATAATACTCTGATACTTTCTCTGATACTAAAATTATCGACTTTTCTTTTATAATTTATCGACTTAACTGACTAAGTTCTTCTGAAGAGAGCACGGCTCGAAGGGGAAAATAAAAAGTTTCTCTTACTGTAGTTTACTTCTAAAAATGTACAGGTAGTGCTCTGAATTTACAGGGGTAGAGGTTCGACCTCTTTCGACCATGGCTCAGGCCGGAATCTAAAAAGTTAAGGAGGCAAGGGGCCTCTGCCCCCTCCCCGCAGCGAGGCTGCTAACAAGGGAGTCGTAGCAGTGACCAAAGAAGAGTCTCGTAATGAAGTGCAATTCATTTTACAAATACATGTATAATATAAACCTAAATGTTGGTGGACGGCAGTTGAAGGTTAAGTTCCCCCCTTTTAAACACATGATCAGATGTTTGAAAGATTCCAAATAAAAATTTTAAAAAATAAAAAAACTAATCGTATATATTTGCCGAATCTTCATTTCTGAAAGCGATATCATTTCATAGTAGTACATAAGTACAATTTAAGTACACGACTGAGTATGTATTAATTTTGGTTCATTACAATTACGATTACAATTACCAATTAATTCATATTCACTTATTATTGTTTAATTACACTTCTATTAAAGTACATTCTTACAGTATATATTAAATCATTACATTTAATTACAGTTTCATTGAAGTACATTACGTTGTTTACCATTCTTACAGTGTTTTTATATATATATATATGGTTATAATATATGGTTATAATATATGGTTATAATATATGGTTATTATATATGGTTATTATATATGGTTATCAGTACAACACAAGTACATGAGACATGACACACATGATATAACATAACGCATGATAATGTTATAAATTCGAATCAGAGCGAAAGGAGATTTTTATCTTTGAAGCGTTCAATTTTGCAATAGTTAGCGGAATTTGATAACTTAACTAAGCATTTTCGAGTTCAATGCGGGAGGTGATATAATAAAAAATAATAAAAAAATAATACGAGAACGTATTTGTGCGTTTTCGAACGAATGCCTAAAGTTTTGCGTTTCATAGATTGACACGAGTAAAAATGAATATTTAATAAAATTTATATAGGATAATGATCAAGGGAAATTAATGACGGGAAAATGTGACGTCATAGTTATTGAATTTGTACGTATAGTACAAATCATTATTAGGAAGATTTACAAGAACGAATTAGAGACAAAGAGTGGGTATTAATGACTAAGAAGTACAACTACGGGTTCCAATCCTGTTATATGCAATGTGTATGCATAATCTAGGGTCGAGGGTGAGATGCAAGACAATCATAATTAATTATAATAACTTCTATAAAAAATGGAAAATGGATACGACTAAACCATAGATATGGTAGATCGTAGGGTTGTGACACGAACAAAAATAGGAAGCTACAAGTAAAATTATTATCCAAACTCGCGTTAAGCGATTTTGATTCTTATGTAAAAATGGACATTCGAACATAAAACTATACGAACATAAGTTCTGCATGAAGACAATGAATCCATATAATGATGGTGTGGAATTGTTCATTGTTCACTTTTTACATATATATATACATATATTTATTTATATATATTTATATATATATATATTTATTTATATATATACAGTATATATATATATATATATGTATATATATATATTTATTTACATATATATATATTTATATATATATATATATATATATATATATATATATTTACATATATATATATATATATTTATATATTTATATATATATATTTATATATATTTATATATATATTTATATATTTATATATATATTTATATATATATATATTTATATATATATATATATATATTTTATATATATCTATTTTATATATATTTATATATATATATGTATACAGGGGGTTAGATAAATAATATGAACACCCCGCCGATTTTACCGGTTATCTTTACGGACTGCTCAGACACAAAGTAAACGGTCAAATGACTGGCGAACCTATTTAAATGCGTAACAGAGAGTGTATACCTCATGTTATAACCCTCACGTTGTTTTTACAGATCTGAGTGAATTATGAATTAGCAGTTATGAAAGACCTGTCAGATTTCCAAAGAGGGCAAATTGTCGGAGCGCGGATGGCTGGTGCATCGGTGACGAATACCGCTCAGATGTTCAATGTGTCCAGAGGAACTGTCTCATAGTCATGTCTGCATACCAAAACCATGGAAAGACGAGCACCGACAAATGCAATAGTGGACGCAAGAAGAAGCTGTGTGATCGAGACTGCCGGGTGCTAAAGCGCATTGTGACAAAGAACCATAAGACCACAGCTCCAAAAGTGACTGCAGAGCTTAACCAGCATCTTGCAAGCCCGGTATCGACCAGAACTGTACGTCGCGAGCTCCATGGAGCTGGATACCATGGGAGGGCTGCAATTGCCAAACCCTTCCTTTCGCACATCAACATTGAGCGGCGCAGAAAATGGTGTAATGACCATAAGAATTGGTCAATGGACCGGTGGAAGAATGTAGTCTACTCCGACGAATCCTCCTTTACGCTATTTCCATGTCCCGGTCGAGTTTACGTCTGGAGACAGCCTAAAGATGCTTATGACCTCGACTGCCTGACCCCAACCGTTAAGCATGGAGGCGGATCTGTGATGGTTTGGGCAGCAATATCGTGGAATACTCTTGGCCCAGCTGTAGTACTGCATGGTAGGGTTAACGCCCAGGTCTATCTGTCAATATTGGCTGACCAGGTCCATCCCATTGTCCAAACGCTGTTTCCCAATGGCGGCGCCGTCTTCCAGGATGATAATGCACCAATCCACACCGCTGGGGTCGTTAAAAACTGGTTTGAAGAGCATGTTAGTGAAGTAGAACGCTTGGATTGGCCTCCACAATCCCCGGATCTTAATATTATCGAGCATCTGTGGTGTCAGTTGGAGCAGCAGGTCATAAGCCGATTCCCACCGCCGGCGTCTTTGGAGGAACTGGAGCAGGGTTTGCTCGAAGAATGGCTCAGGATTCCTCTAGCCACTGTCCAAAAGCTGTATGAATCAATTCCCCGACGCATTGCAGCTGTTATTGCCGCTAAAGGAGGACCAACTCCATATTAAGAATAAAAACCGCCATTTATCAAGGTGTTCATATTATTTTGTCCAACCCCTGTGTGTGTATATATATATATATATATATATATATATATATATATATATATATAGTTTTTACCAACATTGGATACTTAAATTGGAAAACGGGTGCAAAGCGCATCGCTTTAAACTTTACTGTATCCAGAGTTCGTTTATTATAAATATTCATTTTACGGTTGACCGGATGTCAGTTTTTCAACATCTGCGGATGCGGATCTTTAATTTCAATATCCGCGGATGCGGATATTTAGTTAATCTATCAATATAATATAGAATTATGAATATATAACATAATTTTTCAAATTTCGTGATATTCCTATTACGGCAGGCAATGCATAAGAATTAAAGTCAATATTAATGTTGTCATTATGATAAAAATAATAACTTTCTCGAGTTTTAGCCATAGGAAATTCAATGAAACAAGTTTCATTCAATTTTCTCTGTTACCAGGTATTTATATTTTGAGGTTTATATATTTGTTTGTTCATTAATAATTAATACTTTACATGAAATGTGCATGACTGGGCCTTATAAGCTACTTTATAGCTAATTTAATTGTAAATTGCATAATTTATCAGAGGTAATATCCGCATAACATCCGCAGTCAGAAGTGCGGCTGCGGATGCGAATGTTAAAAATGATATGGATGCGGATATCCAGTCCACCACTAATATATATATATATATATATATATATATATAACTGCAAACACGCAGTATAATTAACGTAAAGAACGACGCTTGTATAGGAGATATTCCGCGCAAGATGAGAGAGAGAGAACGAAACAAATGAAAAAATGAGGTAACCACCCGGGAATCGAACCCGGGATCTTCCGATTGCCGGTCAGATATGATAACCATTACACCATGGGCCTCACTCCTTCAAATGCCGTAATTCTTCTACATACGCGCAGAAACCAATGCCCCAAGGGGGCACCTCCCGCATGCCGTAACATTATATACATTTAACTGCAAACACGCAGTATAATTAACGTAAAGAACGACGCTTGTATAGGAGATATTCCGCGCAAGATGAGAGAAAGAGAACGAAACAAATGAAAAAATGAGGTAAACCCCCGGGAATCGAACCCAGGATCTTCCGATTGCCGGTCAGATATGATAACCATTACACCATGGGCCTCACTCCTTCAAATGCCGTAATTCTTCTACATACGCGCAGAAACCAATGCCCCAAGGGGGCACCTCCCGCATGCCGTAACATTATATACATTTAACTGCAAACACGCAGTATAATTAACGTAAAGAACGACGCTTGTATAGGAGATATTCCGCGCAAGATGAGAGAGAGAGTACGAAACAAATGAAAAAATGAGGTAACCACTCGGGAATCGAACCCAGGATCTTCCGATTGCCGGTCAGATATGATAACCATTACACCATGGGCCTCACTCCTTCAAATGCCGTAATTCTTCTACATACGCGCAGAAACCAATCTGACCGGCAATCGGAAGATCCTGGGTTCGATTCCCGGGTGGTTACCTCATTTTTTCATTTGTTTCGTTCTCTCTCTCTCATCTTGCGCGGAATATCTCCTATACAAGCGTCGTTCTTTACGTTAATTATACTGCGTGTTTGCAGTTAAATGTATATAATGTTACGGCATGCGGGAGGTGCCCCCTTGGGGCATTGGTTTCTGCGCGTATGTAGAAGAATTACGGCATTTGAAGGAGTGAGGCCCATGGTGTAATGGTTATCATATCTGACCGGCAATCGGAAGATCCCGGGTTCGATTCCCATGTGGTTACCTCATTTTTTCATTTGTTTCGTTCTCTCTCTCTCATCTTGCGCGGAATATCTCCTATACAAGCGTCGTTCTTTACGATATATATATATATATGAAGGATTTACATCCATCTAAAATTAGCTACCCGTGACGGGAGATCCGCGGTACAATAAACTTCTGTGTTCTGTATGGTTAATTCCTCTGAAAAATAATTCATCTGAAACTGGAAAATAAATTTCAAAAATTAACAGAGATGGGTGGGGAGGGGTACGCTTTATAAAGTTTATGATATCGCTAGAATAGAAAGATTCCAGCGAGGAGAGGTTTAATGATTGAATATTTAAAAATCGATATTATCTATCGCTTTCCGTAGAACTTAGAACTGAGAGTCTCGCTGATCGTAAAATATGGATAAACTTTATGGAGTCAAGAGGCTTAAAGTTGTGCAATGTAGCATTAGTTGATATGTATTCATTTATTTCAACTTAAATGGTTTTTAAGTACCTCTGAGATCAATTGATTTTAGTATTAAGTCAGAAAGGTTTTCAGTTATGCTCTCTTGCGCTCTCCACCGCACATAGCCAATATATATATAGAGAGAGATAGATAGATGGATAGACAGTCAGATAGATAAATGGATAGACAGGCAGATAGATAGGTACATCGTTAGATGGATAGGTTAAAAATATCCGCGTTCGACATTCAATTTTGAACCTTAAATAGTAGGGACTGAACTGGTGAAAAAGTGTGTGTGTGTGTGTGTGTGTGTGTGTGTGTGTGTGTAGAAGCTGTATGACTTGTACATGGGCGTTGACGGGTGGGGAGACTGACCACCTATGATCGTATATATAGTTGTGTGCGTGTGTGTGTGCTTCTTGTGTGTGTGTGTGTGTGTGTGTGTGTGTGTGTGTGTGTGTGTGTTAATTTTGAAAAAATTTGTAGGTGTCTGTATAATGATAATAATAACTGTTATAATAATATAATAAACCTTTTCACTCATGCAAAGATTTAAATTTAATGCACAGTAAGAGAGATGCAAAATAGCCGAAATGTAGGGCCGGTCACACGCCCTTTTTTAGCTTTTGGTCGACGATAGTTACACTTTTCTGCCTTGGGTGAAATAATTTTAATGTAAATGTATTTACTCTGTTTTCTATAAAAATTAAGTTAGCTTATCCTAGTTAATTGTAGGCCTATCAGACTCAGCCATAATTATGAAAAAGAAAATTATGCGTGGAAATGATGAAACCGAATGTGTGAGAATGAATTTAAATATTCATAGTTAATAATTGTCCTAGTGACTGAAAATCTGTAAGATTTTGTTTAAAGTAAATAAAGCTTCATAAATTTTTTAATCGTAAAGATTCATAAACTTCTTAATCGTAATATGTTGTTAGGAGAAAATAAAGAAAAGTGATAAGTAAGTCATTTTGTGTGTGTGTGTGTGTGTGTGTGTGTGTGTGTGTGACAATGTGCGTATAGTTGGGTGTGCGCATCTTGGGTGTTCAGTTCTGTCTTGGTTTATAAACGGAAGACGATCTTTCATAAAATCTAGTTAAAATTAATGTAGGCGCCCATATTTTGGTGCGCGCAACCGCCCAGATATCATTGTGTAAACGACGTAGGGAATCGATCCGGAGTGTCTATCGATGTATATGTGTAAACGTCGGAGGGAGTTGTTTCCGAGCTTCTATGAACGTTCATATAGTTGGTGTGTGCAATAACTGTATATGTGTATAATGTGTGCGCTTTTAATTCGTTCGAAGGTTATTAATAAATTGGAAACATGAAATGTTAAGAAGTTATTTTTAAGACAGACCATATCATCCTTTTATAGTGATGATAATAGGGTGAAAATAAATATTAGGCTCGTAGAATAGTTATATTGTGATTTTTAGTGCTCTCTAATCAAAGAATGACTGTCCCATTCCACAGGTTTCTTCTAGAAAGGGGGGAGAGAAATAGAGATAGATGGGGAGCGAGATTGAGGAGATTGAGACGTCCTAAACTGGAATATAATTTTGAAAAATTAGGAACAGAGAGAAATTCTGTTTGGAAATTAACAATATTATTTTGCCAATTGCATTTATCATCATCATCATTATATATATATATATATATATATATATATATGAAAATTATTTCACGAAGGTAACACGTGGTTTTATTCATCATATATATATATATATATATAAAATTAGATATATATTCGGGTGGTCCGAAAAAAATGACGCATTTTTTAAAAATTAATATCTCAGTAACCCCCTTCCTTATCATGACAATTTTTATATGCAAGATACTTTCAAACTTCTTTTTTTGAATACAAGAAACGGAATTCTGATATCTTTTATAGTTTTCTCGCAATTAACAAAAGTAACAACATGGGTCAAAAAAACGAATATCATGAGAAAGGAAAAATTTAATCAGAAATTTAACTAATTAATTTACAGTAAATGATCGATTGGACCACCACTCTGTTGACACACTAATCTAAGTCTTTTCTTCCACACAAAAATAATACTTCTTACTTCATTAATGCCAATTTCTTGCCAAGATTCAAGTATTTTAATTTTTAATTCTGATTCGGTGAATTTTTCTCGTCGACCTCGGTAAACCTTCTCTTTTAGTAACTCCCAAATTGAGTAGTCCATAGGATTACAATCTGGGCTTTGTGGTGGTCACTCATTTTTCGTTATTAATTTTGGTGTATTGCTAATCAGAAACGACTGTGTGGCGTAGCTTGTATGCGACGGTGCTCCATCTTGTTGAAATATGAAATCATTTTCTTGATACAGGCGACGACAATCCGGCAACAATTTTGTTCTTAAAAGTTCAATGTAATTTGCAGAATTCACCTTTGTCTTTTCAGTTTCAATAAAATGAACATCTGTCTTGCCATTCCAAGAGACCCCTGCAGATATCATAACCTTTTTGGAGAATCTTGACGTTTCATGATACAATCTGTTTATTGAAATGTCACACTTTTTACCACGCCCGTAGACAACATCATTTTGACGGTTTCGCGGAATTTCTAGAGTGAAATCTTTTTCATCCGTGAAGACTATCTTTTTAATATCAACGACAGAGAAATTATCAAGTAACTTTCTGCACCTTGTTTTTCTTTTATCCTTAACAGTATCACTTTTTCTAGAAGATACTATTCTTTTGAAGGCTTTTAGTTTTTGTGCTTTAATTATTCGGTGTACAGAAGTCTTTCCAATATTCAAATGTTTAGCAATTGTTCTTTGTGACAAATGACTTCCTGGTTTATCTTCTTGAGAGCAGATTTTATCGTTGATGTAATCCACATTTTCTGGAACCGAAGCTGTTTTAGGTCTACCGCTTCCTGGTTTTCTGGCAGTACTTCCCGATTCGCGAATCTTCTTTAAGAGTCTTTCCACTGCACGCCTTTTCCACTTTTTGGCGGGAAACTCTTGCAATAACCTTCCAGTCTTCCATCCTTTTTCACAGTAACAATTTTTAATGAGAATACGATCTTCCTCTGACAACATCATTAAGGGTACTGACGAATTGTTAAAAAATAAAAATATCCACAATTTGACTTGTTCATTCCTGTAGAGTTTTGTAATAACTTGCAAAAATATCGCATGATATCGCATAAAAATGATATCTTATAAAAAACGGATATTATATTGCGATTTTTGTTTTTTTGACCCATGTTGTTACTTTTGTTAATTGCGAGAAAACTATAAAAGATATCAGAATTCCGTTTCTTGCATTCAAAAAAAGAAGTTTGAAAGTATCTTGCATATAAAAATTGTCATGATAAGGAAGGGGGTTACTGAGATATTAATTTTTAAAAAATGCGTCATTTTTTCGGACCACCCGATATAATATATATATATATATATATATATATAATATACATATATATGTTTAGCGTTTTTAGAGTCAGGTAAAACTGAAAATAATTTCGAGAAAGATGGAGAGAGATGGGGAGAAATAAAGAGATGCCTTAAAACTGGAAAAAACTTAAAAATCAGCTACCGTGAAGGCTCGACAATTCTCGTAGGTATAAAGTTTATGATCATCCATCTAAATAATAAAATTGGAAAAATCATCTGATCTGTGGGTGAAAGCGGCGTCTACCATAGTGACCATCGAAAATAAATTTGGAATTCGGATACAATTCTCGTATGTTTGAGAAATAGAGAAGCGCTAAACTGGAAAATAATTTGCTCATGAAGATTGGATGTATCATAAACGTGTGAGTTTAATCTTTATGATGCCTTGAGAGTAGAAATAAGGTTCCAGCAAAGGGAAGTTTATTATCGATATTATAAATCGGTTGTTGTCTTTCGACAACAACGGAATTATAATATCGATGGTTGAATAAAGTTTTTCAAATTTTATTTTTTTAATGAATAAATCTTTAACTGGCATGTATATATATATATATATATATATATATATATATATATATATATATACACAAAATGTGTAAATTAATGTTTTTTATTTTCAATGTATTTAATGTTATTATTTTCAATATATTTATTTAATATAACTCTATATATATTTTTTTTAACTGTACTAATATGTTGATGAATATACGCCAGCGTTTTGTGTATTATTAGATTATATATATTCCTCGTTCGTGTTTCTTATGCTATTATTATATTTTATTTTATTTTTTGATCATACATGTCTCATCGCTTGATTGTATATTTATTTTCTCTATATTTCGTGAAATTGAGCCCAATAATTCGTCTAAATAAACATAATGATGTAATGGGATTTTATTTATTTCTTTTGGTTGTAAACGATATTATTATTATTATTATTATTATTATTATTATTTAATTATACCAAATGGCTGCCTTCTAAGCAGAAAGACGGATGTACGTGTGTGTGTGTGTGTGTGTGTACAATAATAAGTTTCGCTGATTGTAAAATACGTGATGAAGAACAATTCGTACTTGCTATTGTGTCTCTTCACATGAAGGTCAAGTTATGTTCCCTCCTCTAGGCATGGTTTGGCGGAGGAGCGAGTTACTCTCCACTTGGGTTCGAGACCCGGTGATTGTAGGCGACGTGTAAACTCTTCTTCCTTTTAAACCATGGAGAGAATTGTTTCTGTTTATATAATTGTTGTGTGTGCGCTTTTTGTACTAATTAGTAATTTCTGTAGTAAATAATAAATATTATTTTTCACAAGATGCTTCCGTTATTCTCGGTAAACCGTCTTATTCTGCTCCCTGTATATTTAAAAATCATGCATAAATGGTATATATATATATATATGAAGGGGTTTACACCCATTTCTAGATATCTGTGGCCAATTCCTCTGAAAAAAAAAATATATATATATATATGAAAGAGAGAGAGAGAGAGAGAGAGAGAGAGAGAGAGAGAGAGAGAAAGAGAGAGAGAGAGAGGGAAATAAACAAACACATAAACATGACCGAGTCTTGCAATACAGTTTAAAGGGGAATCCAGCAACCACTAAGATACCCTGGGTTCCCATTTATCTACCAACCGTGGAAGGATGTTTACACGCCACCTTAGACGTACTGTTTAACCCGGACCACCAGCAACCACTAGGATACCCAGGGTTCCCACTTATCTATCAACCGTGGAAGGATGTTTACACTCCACCTTAGACCTACTGTTTAACGGGGAATCCAGCAACCACTAGAATACCAAGGGTTCCCATTTATCTACCAACCGTCGAAGGATGCGCCGTCACCGGGTCTCGAGCCCGGCGCATATAATCGTGTGTAATGATAGAGGGTGTAGAGTCGGGAGTGTATGTGCATTTGTCCAAACGATGTATACACTGTGCCAACCGGCTGATAATGCCTGGAGGCACTGCCTTCTACGCCAACTTGCTGATTAGGACCTTATAAGACAGCGGGCGCTCGGCTGAACTCTCAATGTGCGCTTGGCTCCTGCCAAGTGAACACTCCTCTCTCCTTTCTCCCTTAGGTTAGGTATAGCCCTTTCGGGGGGTGAGGCCGTCCCACTTCTTCCCAAAGAGGTTAGGTGGACTCCTCCCCGAGCAAGTTGGGATAGTTCCCATCCCATTTTTTGGCACCCTGGCACTGATGAGTTGGGGTCTTGCAACAAAGGGGGGGTTGGCACTCATTGCAACATTGATCAACATTTGCAATTGCATTGCACTCTAACATTTTGCGGCCACACTACTCGAGTTGTTTCACACTCAGAAATTAGTGCATCCGAGCTTTCCTATGAATGTTCCTCCTCTCTGCTCGTTTATGGCTTTTCAAGGTCTTTTATAGGTACAAATAACAAAGAGAATGGTACTCGAGAAGGTGGGGGGGGGGGGGTTAATGAATCTGAATTATTGTAAACAATCCGTTATCGGAAAACCCCACTTTAATAATATCAACTTTACTTAACATCGTTGGGTTTTCCTCATGAATCGATCAATAAGTAACAATACCTTACACTCAAATAAGAAAATAAAAAAATAAAAAAGTTAAAGATCAGGAAATTAATTCAATCCTTAAACCCTACCAGGGGTACTGGTGTACTCCAGTACCCCGGGTATTGCTGTGGTGACTTTTATAATGGGTGGGGATTAAGGGTTAAAGAATATCGAATCACTTTTTATTTAATTGTTAGGTAATGAAATAGCTAAGTTAATTCGATGAAGTATCCACCCCCCAATAAAATCTTTTACTTAGTTTTATTAAAATCAAGTAAAGTACGAGTATACTCATACAGTTAGTATATGAAAATAAACACATAGTTAAAGTTAAAAAATATAGTTTCAGAATTCATTCAATATTTAAAAATTGGATCACCTGAAGATCATGGTTCCCAGCCTTCTTTAGTTAGCTTTATAAGGCTAACCAACGAAAATATCACTACCTAACCTAACCAATCGTCAAGGGCGTACAGTTGATATTGGGTCTTTTCCATTTGGGGGTTAGCAGCGAATTTTAATGAAAATCGGTGTATTAATGTAGTTTTGGTCACTGATTTCAAAAATAACTTTCTCTTTTTGAAGAAATGAAAAACAAACATGTTAGAGCACTTTAAATAACACTGGTCAACAAAGATTTTTCATCAGAGTAACATTTGTGTTGGCTGGATAGCATTTTTCACGCTGATTCCAAAACTGCATTCAGATTTTTTCTAGCACGTATAGTTTTCAAGATGAAGGCATATATATAACTACACAGATTTAACCATTTTAAATAGGCAAAATACTAATATTTCAACATTTGATGGTGTTTATTTTATTGTTTTTTTAGTTTATTCATCTTATTTATTTCAATTATCTTAATTATACATCTTATGTATTTCAGGTGTGAGCTTTTACGTCTAGCAGCATTGTGATTCAGGCAACAACGCCGTGCTTTGAGTGTCAAAAGATCAGTCCAGTCCAAGAACTTGTTGTGTCAAGTTGGTGTACATTTTTTTTGAATTTATAGTTTGCTGAGGTCAGTCAACATGCCTCG
Organism: Bathynomus jamesi; assembly: GCA_023014485.1. Taxonomy (NCBI): domain Eukaryota; kingdom Metazoa; phylum Arthropoda; class Malacostraca; order Isopoda; family Cirolanidae; genus Bathynomus; species Bathynomus jamesi. The sequence goes on from JAJOZX010000533.1 coordinate 57,058, forward strand.
ACAATGTAAGAATGATCCCGACAAGTTCTGTTTCGTATGTGGCCAGTTGACAACTAAAACACAGCGATGAAGTATTACAACCGACATTAAGAAAATATACAAGCTATACTTTGGTTGCCATCTAGGTGACCAAGATAAACCATGGGCGCCACATCAAATCTGTTCTGGCTGTTCAAATGGATTACGTGATTGGCTTAACAAAAAGAAAGCTTCAATGCCATTTGCCATACCCATGATATGGAGGGAGCCGAGAGATCATCATGAAGACTGTTATTTTTGTAGTGTGAACTTAATGGGGTTTTCTGCCAAGAACAAACACCAGATTGTATATCCAAACTTGGATTCAGCACGTAGACCAGTAAAACATGATGAAACATTGCCCATTCCAATTCCCCCAAGTGATAGGCTAGATTCTATCATAGATGACATGGAAAGTGATGAAGGTGCAACTGGCGTTTCCGGACCATCTACAGAACCAGAGTACACTTTTGAAGGTAGACATTTAGAGCCTAAAAAGTTAACCCAAGGACAGTTGAATGATCTTGTTAGAGACTTATCGCAGTCTAAAGAGAAATCAGAGCTTCTCGCCTCAAGACTAAAGGAGAACAATTTACTTGAGAACAATGTTCGTATTAGTTACTACCGAAAGCGGAATTTTGAATTAACAGCATTCTTTTGAGTAGACAGTCCTCTCTGTTATTGCCATGACATCAATGGACTATTTACAGCCATATCTCAGACGTATGTGGCATCTGAGTGGCGCCTCTTTATTGATTCGTCGCAGAGAAGCCTGAAAGCAGTTCTTTTGCATAATGGTAATATAATGCCATCCATCCCCATTGCCCATTCCGTCCATCTAAAAGAGACATAAGACAATATGGATATACTACTTAAGGCAATCAAATACGACAGTCATCAATGGAATGTTTGTGGAGATCTAAAAGTTATAGGAATGCTTATGGGTATGCAGTCAGGATTCACAAATGGATATGTGAAAACTTTCTTGGAAGCAACAAGTCACCTGCGTATAAGGATGGAGTCAAGAACCTCATTGATGCCTTCAAAGAAATGGAGTGTCGAATGTCGTTAAATATTCACTTCCTGCATTCCCACTTAGATTTCTTTCCTGAAAACCTTGGTGTAGTGAGTGACGAGCAAGGAGAGCGCTTCCATCAAGATATTCAGATGATGGAGAAGCGCTACCAAGGATATTGGAATGAAAGCATGATGGCGGACCATTGTTGGATGCTGTATCGTGACAATCCAGGCCAAATTTACAAAAGGAAATCACACTCACAGCGCTTTTAATAAAATAATGTATATATTCTTTATTTATAAGTACATTGAATAAAGTATATGATGTATTTGTTGTTTAGCATTCCTAAGTGTGATCTATACATCCATAAATTTTCTTATAGCAATATCAAAAACTTAAAAATATCAAAACCAGTGTATCTATATAACTCTACGTGCTAGAAAAACAATAAAACCAGATTCGGAATCAGCGCGAAAAATGCATTAAGAAAAGTGTGATCATGTTTGTGATGAGAAAAAAAGTTTCATTTTGTTGGCCAGTGTAATTAATATGTGTTTTAACTAGCTTAAACTAGTTACAGAAGATTGTGTTAAATTTAGCCAGAGTCACAAACTGCTACTTTTCATGAAAAAGTGCTCTGAGTGTGGGAAAGTGTGTTCCTTTGCTAAAAATACCCAGTTCTTTCGTTGCCAAAAGAGTCGATCAAACGATAAAAAATGCAACTTTACAAACAATACGTTTTTTGAAGGATCCCAGCAGATCTGTAAAAGTAGCAGAAAAAAATCAGGAATTAATGCCCGGTTAGGTCAATTGAATGCCCGGTTAGGTCAACTGAATGCCCGGTTAGGTCAATTGAATGCCCGATTAGGTCAACTGTACGCCTTTCACGATTGGTTAGGTTAAGTCATGATATTTTCGTTAAAAACACATTAATTATTTAAAGTGCTCTAACATGTTTGTTTTTAATTTTTCCAAAGAAAGAAAGTTATTTTTTAAATCAGTGACCAAAACTACATTAGTATCCCGATTTTCATTAAAATTTGCTGCTAGCCCCCAAACGGAAAAGATCCGTGATATTTTCGTTAGTTAGCCTTATAAGGCTAACTAAAGAAGGCTGGGGTCCCTGATTTTCAGGTGATCCTAAAAATTTATTCAAAAATTTATTCAATTAATTTAAAGTTAAAAATGAGTATGTGAAAATTAATTCTCAATATAACAATTAAAATATTGGAGCAAGTGCAGTTTACGTCCCCCTTACGCAAAAGGGGATATAAACTACACTAGATCAAAGTTGGGGAACGTAAACTACACTAGGATGTTTAGGAGACATTTTTTAAATGAATCCATCAAATAAAACGTTAAAACTAACGAAAATATTACGACTTAACCTAACCAATCGTCAATATATATATATATATATATATATATATGTGTGTGTGTGTGTGTGTGTGTGTATACAGGGTGTTTGAAAACTTTCTGTACAAATTGTAATGGGGGATAGGCAACACCAAGACAAACCCTTTTCGTCTATAAGTGTATGTCCGCTGACGTCACCATTCGGCGCGAGAGGGCGCCGCTGCAATTGGCTAAAAGGTGAAGTGGGCTAGACTCGCGCTTGCCGCGGGCATTCTTAAATCGGACGTAGTACGCGTAACATGGAGCGCTTCACGACTGCTGAGATGGCTGACATGCATATGGTGTATGGGGCTGCCAATGGAAACGGAAGAGCTGCTGTGAGGTTGTACCGACAGCACTTCCCAAACAGACGTGTGCCAAACCACCAAACGTTTGCGCATTTGCATCGGCGACTGCGAGAAACTGGAACATTCCATGCAAACATGCATGACACTGGTCGGGAGAGAAGCGTGCGCACTCCTGACATGGAAGAAGAAATCCTACGACGATTTGAGGACAATCCAAGCGCAAGCACTCGAGGTGTTGCACGTATCCTCGGTGTGAACCACGATCTGGTCTGGAGAGTGTTGCACGAGCAGCAGTTACATCCGTTTCATCGTCAGAGAGTCCAGGCACTACAACCTCGGGATTACCCTCTTCGTGTGGAATTCGCACGCTGGTTTCTGCAGCAGACAGCGGTGCAGCCTAATTTTCCGGCTTATGTGCTGTTCTCAGATGAGGCCTGTTTCACACGTGAGGGTGTGTTTAACATGCACAATTCTCACGTGTGGGCGCACGCAAATCCACATGCTACACGGGTGCATGCTCATCAAGAAAGGTTCGCCGTCAATGTTTGGGCGGGTATCACACCGAGGATACGTGCAACACCTCGCGTGCTTGCGCTTGGATTGTCCTCAAATCGCCGTAGGATTTCTTCTTCCATGTCAGGAGTGCGCACGTTTCTCTCCCGACCAGTGTCATGCATGTTTGCATGGAATGTTCCAGTTTCTCGCAGTCGCCGATGCAAATGCGCAAACGTTTGGTGGTTTGGCACACGTCTGTTTGGGAAGTGCTGTCGGTACAACCTCACAGCAGCTCTTCCGTTTCCATTGGCAGCCCCATACACCATATGCATGTCGGCCATCTCAGCAGTCATGAAGCGCTCCATGTTACGCGTACTACGTCCGATTTAAGAATGCCTGCGGCAAGCGCGAGTCTAGCCCACTTCACCTTTTAGCCAATTGCAGCGGCGCCCTCTCGCGCCGAATGGTGACGTCAGCGGACATACACTTATAGACGAAAAGGTTTTGTCTTGGTGTTGCCTATCCCTCATTACAATTTGTACAGAAAGTTTTCAAACACCCTGTGTATGTATATATATATATCTATATGGACGTTTTCCAGTTTATGTACCGTTTTCTACAATGTTTGCTTTTATGCAACTTTCTAGTGTTTCTTTGCTTCTGTTAGGCACAGCATAGAGTAAAACAGAAGGTTAGGTTAGGTTACGTTAGGTTAGGTTAGGTTAGGTTATCAAGAACTTACCTCTCTTAAAAAGTTGTTATAATCGACGGCGGTTGTATGACCAATCAAAAATAAATTATATGAAAAACGGTACACAAACTGGAAAAGGTCCATATATATATATATAAATTGACGATTGAAGGGTTAAGTTGTAATATTTTCGTTAGTTTTAACGTTTTATTTGATTAGGTATACGCGGACAAAGTTGGGGAACGCAAACTACACTAGGATAATTTAGGGGAACGTAAACTACACTAGGCACCACAGGGGGACGTAAACTACACTTGCTCCATAATATTTACTGTACATTTATAAATTAAAAGAATTCAATCGTTAAAGAGGATGTTAACGTCAAAATTACGTCTATTAAAGTAACTTATTTAAATTAGAATTGAGTGTAATTTATCTTAAAACTTTTAAGTGTAAGCAAACAAAAGTTCTAAAATTAAAATATTAAATCGGTGATATTCTTTCTTAAGTGTCGTATAAAGAAATTTTGTGAATGAATTCTTTCAATCTAGAATTTAAATCAAAGTAAAAACTTGAATAAATTGAATAAAAGAAATGAACAAAAGCTGGAACTGAAACTGAAGGTAAAAGTAAAAATAAAATCAGGAATAAAAAATAGAAGCCTATTTTTATTTCCCTATCCAATAAAAATTAGAATAAATGTCAGTTTGTATGTTAGAAATGTGAATTTCAGTATAATTATTATTTATATACAGGGTGGGAGAAAAGTCTTAGGAAATGTCGTAACAACGCTTCCCGTTGATCAGCGAACTTAAGCTACAATGGGTCTGGGTAGAAGTTGGATGGGAGACCGTCCTCCGTGTCCAGATTATGTAGCGACCCGTGGTTCGGATGCCACGTAAAGCTGTAGGTCCCCTCCGTCATATGACCTTAGATGTTGCGAAGGAGGTTAAACAATTATTATTATTATTCTGTTTCGGGTTGCGTTTCTTTTTGAACACCCTGTAGTTTCCTGCGTGAAATCTCTTCAGCCAACAGATCTTTTCGGCAAAATTTTTCTATTTTAACTCCGTATCAACCTTTATCCTCCAAAAACTTTGGAGTGGAACGGTGGTGTACCAAACGAATAAAAACGAAGCTAAGACACTCTGTGCACCATTGTGAAATTATAAGTTTTGGTGAGAGTCAGTGTTTATGTTGATGTCTGGTGGTTTTCATGGCACCCTTAATTTATTCTGTCAGAATGTCGCGGTCTAATCTTTCAGGAATCAGGATCGATCCAATCTGAACACGACCTTTCCTCTGTTCGGTATCCACCGTAAGTCAAGGGTTAAGGATTTGGAATAATTAAAGTCGGTCAATAGTTACATAGTTTTTATTTTTAAATTGAATCTGAATAGTGAATCTGATCGATAGATCCGATCGACCCCCATTACTAAGCTAAATACGTTATGAATGGTTTCACACCCAGAAATTAGCATATCCAAGCTTTCCTCTGGATACTCCTCCACTCTGCTCGTTTACGACTTTTGAAGACCTCTTATAGATACAAATAACAAGGGGGATGGGACCTGAGAAGGGGGGGAGGGAAGATACTGAATCTGAATTATTGAAAACAATCTTTTATCGGAAAACCCGACTTTAATAATGCCAACTTTACTTAACATCGTTGGGTTTTCCTTATGAATCGATCAATATAACACACACACACACACACACACACACACATACACACATATATATATACAGTATATTGGCCAGACTAAAATGAAGCCGAAATGAAATTGATTACAACTAAATCGAATTGAATTTTATTTCATTCGATCTCCTTCCTATTACCCAAAACAAAGATTAGAAACAGTTTCGTAAATAGAAGAAACTGACGTGACAAAACGTTAAAATTACGACTTTCAAACTTTAAATCTATTTCACATTATAAATAATGTCCATATTTGGGCACTTCTTTCTTCTTTTATTTCGATCGTCTTTGGAAAAACAAAAACAGCCATGAGAAATAGGTTCCTTCCTGATTCCTGAATTGTGAACGCATTTATCAGCTTAAAATGAAACAAACTTTATTAGAATTAAAAGTTTAAAGTACCGGATTTGGTGTAACAGGAAAATCATCATTAGGACTCGATGAGTAAGGATCATGATGCGTGTGTCCTTATAAACCAGTGGTTGTCAAACTGGGGTACGCGATGGAATCTTAGGGGGTACGCGAAGGGGTCGTGAAAATACAACCCTTTAGATTTTATATGCGATTAACAAACGTTTGGCCAAAAATCCAGAAAATCCCGTAAAAGAATTCAAAGTGTACAGCAGAAGAAAAACTTTGAGAACCGCTGTTATAAACGTTTATATTTAGTATGAATTTATGTGTTTAATTTAAAAAGATTTTATACAAAATTTTACGTTACGTGGTGCGATAATTTATTGCGAATGATATATATATATATATATATATATATATATATATATATATATATATAATATATCAGTGGCGTGCAGTCAGGGTAAGCGGGGCATGCGCTACCCACCCAGTTAAAAGTCAAATTACAAAAAGTCAGTATATTACTACAGTAATCGAAAACTAATATAAAGTTATGATGCTTGTATATATATATATATATTTATTACATCTGTGTTTTTTATTTAAAGTCGAATGGACGCAAAATGAACGAGTGAAGAATGTTGCAATGCAATGTTGACAATGTTGCAAAGGGGCTATGCAACAAGGGGAGGGGGTATGCAACAAATCAATGCTGCAAAGGGGGGGGACTTCGTGGGGAGAAGGGAGGATGACCTCCCCACAAAGGGGGGAGAAGGAGGAGGTCTTTGGGGTAGAAGGTGAGATGTCCTCACCCCCCGAAATGGAGACCTAACCTAAGCCTTAACGTTACTAAGAAGAAGAGGGATGTTCGCCTGGCTCCAGCCAGACGCATTATGAGCGTCCAGGAGATCCGCAGCGGTTATACAGATGGTTGTGAGTTAGCAGGTACCACTTAGCAGAGAGCACTATATATTTATTTAGATGAGTTGCCAAATAGTGTTTTTTAATTGTTCAGGTATACCTTATTAGGGTGAGTTGCTAGATACCATCGTTTATTTTAATTTTATTTACATGAGTTGCCAAATAATGTATTTATTTATATGAGAGTTGGCAGATACCACCATTTATTTTAATTTTTATTTACATGAGTTGCCAAATAGTGTTTTTTGATTTAATTATGTTCAGGTATACGTTATTAGGTTAAGTTGCCAGGTTGCGCCATTTATTTTAACTTATTTAGACGAGTTTCCACTTATTTATTCATTTATTAAAGGCAAGAGCGACTTTCTCCTTAAAGTTGTTCGGCAAGAGAACTAATTATTTAAACGATTCCCAATATAAACAATAAAAGAAATACAATAGACAATTAATCCATAGCTTAGCAAAAGAAATCGTTCATCTTAATATTAATAATAAAAGAAATATACAGGACTCTTTATATTGTACATTATTCCAATAACATATTCTCTAAGAATAATATTTAATTTACCTATAATTCATGAAACGTTTTCATTTATTCTAACACCTTAGAATGTATACTGTCTACTTACTTTTGACAATCCTTTCTATATATCTAACTGAATCTAATTTCTCTTTATACAGAGAGAGAGAGAGTTAATGCTCGAAAAACTGAAGACCACACACACACACACACACACACACATACAAACATTATTGACTTTATTTCGAAATCACTGTTAAAAATTAGATTACATTCAAACATAAGCCCCACCCGTGTGTCTGTTGTGTACACTGTAGGTCTAAGGTGGAGTGAAAAACGTAGATTACATTCAAATAGAACCCCCTCCCCCTCGCCCCCCCCCGTGTGCCTATTGTGTATACTGTAGGTCTAAGGTGGAGTGAAAAACATAGATTATTGCCCGAAATGAACGAAAAAAACAAATGGCAGCAGAAAACGAAAATAACAATACACACTTTTATATATATATATATATATATATATATATATATATATATATATATAAGAAAAACAATAATTATTTTAACTATCTACACCTAAAGTGTTTATTTACTTTTGCCATTACCTTTCTTTAAAAGCATCTCTGGAAAAAAAAATGTATAACAAGGCAAACTTGACACGCATAAGGCTCACACCTGGCTAGCCCGATGGTACTTCAAGACCACAATGGTCCATTTGGCCTAATTTCAACCATACAGCCTAAGAAAACTCCTCTTGCATTCACTCGAATCTAGGAGATTAAGTGGGGAGCTTACTGAAGTTTTCAAAATCGTTAATAACATCGATAACGTAAATTTTGATAAACTGTTCACTTTCGATAATAGCAATACTCGTAATAACGGATTTACGTTGCGTGGCAGACGTTTCATTACTAATATCGCTAAAAACGTCTTTACGTTTAAAGTAATTGATAAATGGAATAAACTTCCTTCGCCCGTCGTGAACTCTACTAGCGTTAATATGTTTAAGAACCGTGTAGATAGGCATTTTAAAGGTATTAACATTGTTTAAAATAAAAAAACAATTAGCAACAGGAACTCTGGGTGGGTGGTGATCGGGGATGAGTCCGGTGACGACTAATGCCAGCTTGTGACATGCCAGCGTGTGATATGCCAGCAAAAAAAAATAAATAAATAAATAAAAAAAAAATAGACTAACACGAACTTAGATGTAGCTTGTAGTGTTAACTAACCCACTTTTTGTTGTTCTTTATACTTTTTCTTTCTCTCCTCCTTTGCATGTCTGGAACTCTCTTCATTGCATGTCTGTAGTTTGCATGGTATGATAGTGTTTGAGTTAAGAAAGTGTTGCATGGTTGTAATGCGTTCTTATTTTACTTCTTTTCATCTTCCACCCACTTCCGGCAGAGTGGGCTCCGTCCTCTACCTCCCTATGGAGCGGAGGACCGGTTTGCACCTGCTGGAGGTATGTGTTACTTTGAGTTAAGAATGTGTTGTTCTTTGAGTTAAGAATGTGTTGCATGGTTTGTAATGCGTTCTTATTTTACTTCTTTTCATCTTTCACCCCTTTCCGGCAGAGTGGGCTGCATCCTCTACCTCCTTATAGAGTGGAGGACCGGTCTGCAACAGCTGGAAATATTCTCTTCGACTAATTTTCCGACTTGTCGGCAGTGGCCGGCAGATGATGATGGTGTCTTTTTCTCTTTTTCTGAATGAATTTTAACCAACGAGTGATAGGTTTTGCTACTTACTTAACCCCTTACTTTCTTCTCTCTCTCGGGCTAACCTTAGAGTGGATCTTAGGGTCTTTGTTAGCCTTAGCTTCTGTAGATCTGTAGATGCCTTATTTTGACACCGTTCTCGAGCATGCGTATACAGTTTTAGTTGATGATTTTATGAAGTGCAGAGATGAAAAAGGTGATGACGACTTAGAGCTTAGAGAATATTTAGAAAACACTTCCCCCAAGAAGTACCAGTCGCTTTGGGACGCTGGTCTAGAGGGTTACAAATCCTCCTCGCCTTCACTGTTCATCCAGCAGAGCTCTATTTCTCTATACGTTCTTACTGTAGCCACAATTTAGAGGATTTCAATATACATCGTTATGAACTTTGAACAGTTTGCAAGTGAAAAGAAAATAAGCGCTCGCTTAGAGCGTGTTGTATATACAATAAATTTTTATGATAATATTGTAATATTCGACCGTGTACCCCAGCAGGCCTTCCTTCGAATCTATATGTTCAAAGATTAAGAATCATGAAAATGTTACACCCATGTATAAAGTAGGAATAAAAATAATCCTAAATGATCTTAAAGCTCTATATATCGAGTATAGAAAGCTTTATACATTAAACGGGACATTATTTCTAAAGAGAATTGCTTCTTTTCTAAAAAGTAATGAGGATGTAACTATTTCCATTATTATTTTCGAGTTTACTCTACTAATAAAAAAATAATTTGTTGACAAGTTTACAAATATTGTATGCATGTGATGTTTTATTATTTCTAAAAAGAGTTGTATATATTGACTATTTCCACCATTAATTGTAAGTTTACTAATAAAAAAATATTCTCCTGACATGTTAATAAATATTGTATGCACATGTACTTCTATTTACTCCTTCCTCATTTTTATATTGTGTCTATGTATGCGTCTCAATAAGGCTGTTGGCCAACAAGGTTGTTTTGTGAGTGTTGTCGCCGAAGATAAGAAAAAATCCTAATTAAAAATATATAAGAAATAAGAATATATATATATGTTCATGATTAAAACATTTTAACCGTAGATAGAATTTATTACATTATATTTCAATGATTTATTTTATGCATGTATTAACCCCTTATCAGGGGGTATATATATATATATATATATATATATATATATATATATATATATATATATATATATATATATATATATAAGTACTTTTAACTTGAACTCTCGTTTTAATGAAAACAAAACTTTTCGGGAAAGGCATTAGCGGAAAACTCAAAAGGGTCGGCGAAGGTCAGGATTTTGCCTTTTTATCAAGATTACCACATTGTCTTCTTCACTTCTTGAACACAAAAGAAAATAAAGAAGGAAAACTGAAATATTAAGGATTGAAAGAGGGCGTGAATTATTTAAAAGTTAGAAAATTAAATACATGCAGACTTTGCTTAAAACAATTTATAGTCATTTAGTGCTGCAACCGTAAAAACAAAGTTTATTCACTAGCCTATTAAATGCTTGTTAACAGTATGTAAAACGTTCAGGCATGAAGAATGTACTATCTTTGGCAGAAGGAAATAAACGAATAACAAGAACCAATCGAACTCTCTGCAGGTTTGTGCTGTATGGTGGAAGCAAATAAAAATGCAATACAGATTCAGTTCGATGATATGGAGGTAAAAAAAATAGAGAATAAACGCTTTGATGCATCAAACACGCAAAATACTGAGATCAGTAGCAGAGAAACTAGAAACATTACAGGTATTTAAAAAGGTGACGATTTACATTAATAAAAAGGAGCAACTGTGAAGAGAACGACATAAATAAAATAAAACCAAAGGATGAACAATTGGACTCTTTTAAAGCAAGTAAAAATCATGAAGGAAATGAAATATTTCCCAGCGGAGAAGTGTTAATGGGTTACTTGGAAGAAATAAATGCATATTAAGAAAACAAGAGAAAGAAAATACACATCATCATTATCATAATAACGGTTTATGAAATTTTAGTTCCAAGTGTATGTTACCACCTAAAGAATGTTTTTGACGTGATTAAAAAAGTGATATGACCATATGAAGTTAAATGTATGTATTATCAAGATACATGAGAATTATCATGGAGAGAAAATGTATGAATATAGCATATCCTTCCTTCCAAGACAAACGGACACAAATGAGGGATTACGTAATGTAAACATCATAAGTTTTAGTCACCGAAGAAAGAGGGAAAGAAACGATAAAAGAATAGTTTTTCGAGAGAATTAAAAAACTTGTAAAGACGGATAATTGTAATAATCAGAATGGATAAGAACATTACCACAAACACGAAATTTTGTTCGACATCAATCCATGTAGAGTATATCTCTCTCGTTAATAAAGTCACTAAGAAATCAATATGGAAAGCTCAGGTAAACAATTACACCACAACTTCCCCTTCCAAATACAACAAATGGAAAATACAACAGTTCCACTCCTTCAACATTTTCTACAGACACGACATTCAATACATTAACATCCATAACCAATCAATTAATGATACCAAATTAAAATTAAATAAAAAAGTAGAACTTCGAAAGACTGAAGAACTCTTCTCTTCAAATCACACAACCAAAGGAACACAGAAAAAATAACGTAGAAGGTTGTTTGAAATAATTACTAAATATTTTTCATTAACATTTCCAAATATAAAGGAATTGATTATATAGGAGGGAAACAGATAAAATGTTAAAATTTCTAAAAAATTTAATAAAAGAAATAAATACACAAATAATATGTTATCAGCGCGAAATTCGATACGAAAATTGTACTGTACAATAAGTACCAGATTTAATAATATTCCATGGAACCTATTAAAATAAATCTTTTAAGGAAAAATAATTTTTTTATTTATTTCTGAAGAGGTATTTTTTCCCATACAATGAGATTACAAAATAAAATATAAAATATAACACAAAAGCTTCTCAGTTAAATGTAACAGCGTAGGTTACAGTGGATAACAGCTTTTCTCAATAAGCGAAGTGAAGACACTGAGGTTGCTAGTTCGAATCCCAATGATACTGGTAATTCTGATACAGGAGTTAGGGCAGTTATCATCATCACACAATGTACAAAGCGTTCTTCTCACTACGCCCTTCAGAATTGTGTCTATATTTGACAAATTTGATGTTTTTGGTTTCTTTCTATCTTGCAATTTTATTAATTTATACATCTAATTCTGTTGAACTGTCACTTAACAAATGGATATGAGGGACTTCACCTAAAAATGTCTTTATTTTTCTTTCATCACATGGTAAACCAGTAATAACCAGTAATAATATTGCAAGAATGTATTGGATACGATTATAGCAAAAGTGCAAATGACATTACAGAGGAAGAAATATAAAACACAAAGAAGGTATATTCGAAGGGTTAAGTTTGAATTCAAACCAAGATGACTGAAAACTAAAATGCAAAAGTAAAAGAAATTAATTGGAAAATTTTATTTGAAGATGAAAAGTCTGAAGAATGCCTCTCAGTAAAGGAAAGTGCAATAGAACACTCATTATTCGAACACATACCTAAAAAACCTGTTACGAAAAAGTGGTAAAACTGAAAGGAAGATCAGAATACAATTACATCAAATAAAACAAATGATGAAACCTGTTAGCAAATGTAGGAGAGATGAGAAGAAACAAAGTTTGGAAAGAAAAATTGAGAAAATAGAGAAAAATCTGCGGAAAATAAAAAAAACAATCAAAATACAAGTATTTGTACTTTCATAATAAAGAAAATGAAATGCATTGCAAGAATCAGATCCTTAAAAAACAATAATAAAACTTGCAAAGATGAGCCAAAGAAATAAGTGAACCACTTAATCTACCCAAATCTGAAATAAAGATCAGAAACCAAATGGGTACACAAGAACTGAGGACTGATTGAAGCTAGAAGTCATTCCGTGATATTGGTTTTCAGAATAGAATAGGATACAATTTCTAAACAACTGTAAGACAATTTAGTCTTAGAGTATGGTATACAGAACGCAGAGTTCCTAAAAAAACTCAAAGGAACCATAGATGGAGTTGCTCTATACACTGAGAACATCACCGGACACTGGACAGTAGCGGCAAGGTCTTGCTTATTGTAATCAGCCATTAGATCACCATGGAAGAGTAGCTTCTAGACTTTATGTCAAGTAGTAGGATGGGCGCAAAATGGAGGAGTGCAAGAATGTTGCAATGAAATATTGATCAGTGTTGCAAGATGTTCCAAGGGTGTATGCAACAAAGGGGGTAGGGGTCATGCAATGAAGGGGGAGAGGGTTATGCAATGAAGGGGAGGGGCTATGCAATGAATGTGTTATGCAACAAATCAATGCTGCAAAGGGGAGGGAGGGGACTTCGGGGGAAGAATGGAAGATGACCTCCCCCCAAAGGGGTAGCCTTAACTTAAGAGAGGGAGAGAAAAGAGAAGGAGGAGGTCTTTGGGGGAGAAGGTAGGATGTTGTCCTCACCCCCCAAAGGGAGACCTAGCCTAAGCCTTAACCAAAGAAGGAGAGGGATTTTCGCTTGGCTCCAGCCAGACGAATTATTGTTTGTTTGTTTTTTCTGTTTAAGGTGCTTCAACCCTGCTGGATTATTGACACCATTTTTTTTTTTTTTTTTACCCCCCGAAGAAAGGTTGCAAAATATGGTAAATTCACAATGATTATAATTATGAGCGTCCAGGAGATCCGCAGCGGTTATATAGAGGGTTGTGAGTTGCCAGGTACCACTTACCAGAGAGCACTATATATTTATTTAGATGAGTTGCCAAATAGTGTTTTTTAGTTGTTCAGGTATACCTTATTAGGGTGAGTTGTTAGATACCACCATTTTTTTAAATTTTATTTCCATGAGTTGCCAAATAATGTATTTATTTATATGAGGAGAGTTGGCAGCAGATACCACTATTTATTTTAATTTTTATTTACATGAGTTGCCAAATAGTGTTTTTTAATTTAATTATGTTCAGGTATACGTTATTAGGTTGAGTTGCCAGGTTGTGCCATTTATTTTAACTTATTTAGACGAGTTTCCACTTATTTATTCATTTATTATAGGCAAGAGCGACTTTCGCCTTAAAGTTGTTCGGCAAGAGAACTAATTATTTAAACAATTCCCAATATTAACAATAAAGGAAATACAGTAGACAATTAATCCATAGCTTAGCAAAAGAAATAGTTCTTCTTAATATTAATAATAAAAGAAATACACAGGACTCTTTATATTGTACATTATTCCAGTAACATATTCTCTAAGAATAATATTTAATTTACCTATAACACCGGTCTGCATGAAAATCGATTTCGGTGCTACTATAGCGTGATTCCTACCTCGATTCGGCGGTCTACCTTTTAATTATAGCTTCTTACCTTGTTTATTAATTGCTTGTTTACATTCCAATGTCCATCGCCCTTGACGATTGGTTAGGTTTAGTCATGATATTTTCGTTAGTTTTAACGAAAATATCGTGACTAAACCTAACCAATCGTAGGTAGACCACATACTATAGTAGCACCGAAACTATTTTTTAAATAAATAAAATTGAATAATAAATAGCATTTTATATTCATTATATTTTCATTTATACCTTGGATAGGAATCACACTCTACAGTACTGTAGTTTCGAACCAAAACGGGTAGGAATCACCCTATAGTATCGAAGTCACCGGTAGGAATCACGCTATAGTAGCACCTCGATTTCTTTATTTTGAGTTGTGATTCTGAAGCAGTTCGCTGCGCTGAATCAAAAAATGCTACCAGTTTTTTTCTATCACCCACAGTTTTAAAGTTATTAGCAAAACAATTTTGGTGCGTTTTGTAATTTTTTACCTTTTTTATCTTTAATTAATTTCGTTTTTTCATATTTTTCAGATAGATAATTCTAACATTACGTCTTTAAAATTTTAATAATGGCTTCTAGAGGATGTACCCATAGTCCAGACATATTTTGTTATATTTGTGGTTGGTATGTTGTTGTAAAACAAAGGACAACTGTAACGACCTTCATTATTAAGAGAGCTTATCATGCTTATTTTGGAATTAAATTAGGAGATCAAGACAAAAGTTGGGCTCCACACAAGGTTTGTCTTACGTGTGTTGCGGCCTGAGGAATTGGAGCAAAGGTAAAGAAAAGTTTGCCATTTGGGATCCCTATGGTATGGCGCGAGCCTAGAAACCATACCGACGACTGCTACTTCTGTTCTTGCAATGTTAAAGGTTATAATGCAAAGAATAAAGAGAGCCTTCAATACCCAAGTCTTCCATCTGCAATAAGGCCGGTACCCCATGGTCCAGAAGTTCCTATTCCCGCGCCCCCGAGAGTCTGGATCAATACAATTCAGATTCTGATTCAGCTCCAAATCCAGAAATGATGATGTTTATGAACAGCCAACAGCTGACCGAGATCCTAAACCATTAACCCAAGCCGAACTAATGACTTAGTCAGGGATTTGAATCTGCCTAAGGACTCTGCAGAACTTTTGGGGTCTAGATTGCAGGAGACAATTTATTGGCATCCGACACATACTTCGCTTGGTACAGAAATCGTGAGAAAGACTTCGTGCCTTTTTTCGAAGAAGAGGGTCCTTGGTATTTTGCAAGGACATCACAGGATTAGTGTGCAAGCTAGGCATCGAATACCAAACCAGTGACCTGGAGGTTGTTTATAGATTCCTCTAAAACCAGTCTAAAAGAAGTGTTACTGCACAACGGTAACAAATATGCATCAATCCCAGTGGCCCATTCTACTCATTTAAAAGAGACCTATGATAACATGAAACTGCTTCTAAAAATTCAGTATCAAAATCACAGATGGATATTGTGTGGGGATCTCAAAGTCCTTTGCATGTTACTTGGGCAGCAATCAGGATACATTAAGATGCCATGTTTCATCTGCGAATGGGATAGTCGAGCACGTGACCAGCACTGGAAGAGGAAAACTTGGTCTCCTAGAGAGAATCTTACCCCAGGATCAAAGAACATTTTACATGAACATCTAGTTGAACCAAATAAAATCCTCCTACCACCCTTGCACATTAAGTTAGGCTTGATGAAGCAGTATGTCAAAGCATTGAATAGAGAAGGTGAGTGTTTCAAGTACATTTGTTCAAAATATCCAAAGATTAGCTACGAGAAAATAAAGGAAGGTGTTTTTATAGGTCCTCAGATTAAAAAGTTATTGACAGACGATCATTTCCTCAACACAATGACCAATAAAGAAAAAGAAGCATGGCTTGGTTTCAAAGATGTTGTTGAAAACTTCTTGGGAAACTACAAAAGCCAAAATTATGAAAGACTGGTGGAAAATATGCTTAAAAAGTTTTGCGCCTTAGGCTGCAGCATGAGCCTGAAAGTTCACTTCTTATTTTCGCATCTTGACCATTTTCCCGAAAATCTCGGAGATGTCAGTGAGGAACAAGGGGAACGATTTCACCAGGACATCAAAACCATGGAAAGAAGATATCAAGGAAAATGGCATACAAATATGATGGCGGATTACTGCTGGTGTCTGCAACGAGATCAGCCTAACGCACAGCATAAGAAAACGTCAAAGAAGTACCGGTTTAGTCGTCATTAGTCAGATCTACCTTCGTAGTCTTAAGTCTTTGGAATAAGTCCTGAAATGTTTGCAAGTAAAGAAGGTAAATATATTTTGTTTCAGTTATTTTTTATTCTTTCATAAACAAGCAATATGCTTGTCCAAGAGCTAGGAGCTATTTAATTCTGCTTTAGTTAGGTTTTACTCTATCACCTAAAGATTTCGTGCTACAAGGGGTGTTGTAATACCTCATCTGTCCCCAAATGTTAACCACCCATTGATGGGAGGGGAGAGAGTATTTTGCTGGGAACGGGACTGGTTGTTATATATATTTACCCTACATTATTATGTAAGCGTTACTGTAGTCTATAACAACAAAATTTATGGTTTAGCAATCCAATGTTGGTCTCGATAAGATGGTTCACATTTGGGGATAAATGGGGGATTTATGACAAACCCTGTAGTAAGAAAACCATACGTGATAGGGAAAACTAACTATATTTTTAGATCAGCGCACTTAAATTATATAGAATCACCAACTAGTTTGTAAAAATCGATCGACAAGTTTTCAAATGTGTACTGGTGTAATTCATGAAACGCTTTCATTTATTCTAACACCTTAGAATGTATATGGTGTCTATTTACTTTTGACAATCTTTTCTATACACTTTCTATATTTTTTATAAATAATTTTCAGCGAAATGTTACAAAAACAATGCTACTTGACATCTTGTACTTTAGGACTAGACAATTAATCCATGACTTAGCAAAAGAACTCGTTCAACTTAATATTAATAATAAAAGAAATACACAGGACTCTTTATATTGTACATTATTCCAATAACATATTCTCTGAGAATAATATTCAATTTACTTATAATTCATGAAACGCTTTCGTTTATTCTGACACCTTAGAATGTATACTGTGTCTATTTACTTTTGACAATCCTTTCTATATATCTAACTGAATCTAATTTTTATTTATACAGAGAGAGAGAGAGAGAGTGAGAGAGAGAGAGAGAGAGAGAGAGTTAATACTCGAAAAACTGAAAACGGCACACGCACATACACACACACACACACACACACACACACATTATTGACTTTATTTCGAAATCACTGTTAAAAATTAGATTACATACCCCCCCCCCCCCGTGTGTCTATTGTGTACACAGTAGGTCTAAGGTGGAGTGAAAAACGTAGATTACATTCAAACATAACCCCTCGCCCCCTCCACGTGTGCCTATTGTGTATACTGTAGGTCTAAGGTGGAGTGAAATACATAGATTATTCTCCGAAATGAACGAAAAAACAAATGGCAGCAGAAAACAAAATTAAGAATACACACTTTTATAGCTATATATATATATATATATATATATATATATGATACACGCAGACAGTTGAGGTTTAAGTTTTGGTTTTTGGCTAAAATATAATAGTTACCCCTTTTTCTTTGATGTATTCAATCTGACGTGAAGGCAGCGAGTCTTTTGCTTATATTGAGGTTCTAAATGTAGCAGGGCTAGGCTGCTTTAAACCCTAGATCCATGTCCCAAAGCTGGATCCTGTCTGCTTTGCAGATAGCTGGTGAGGGAAGCTATATTTATGGGACCTCTTTGCGAGTGACACATTTTCTCTTCATTTCATCCATGGCCTTCATTCTTCATTCCATCATTCTCAGTTTTATGTAATTTAATTTTTAGATTTCACTGATGAAATTGTCTCAATCCCTCAAACACTTAGTTATGCTCAATTTGGAATATATATATATATATATATATATATATATATATATATATATATATATATATATATATAAGCTTATATATATATATATATATACTGTATATATATATAATATATATATATGATACACACAGACCGTGCATGGAACAAGGAACTCTTCCGGGATAACTAAATCCACTATAGTCCGAATAAGTAATGGTAAATGACAAATACCATAGTTTTTCTTTTTAATGATGCAAGCCCGACGTGGGCAACGGGTCTCTCGCAAAGAGGTCCCATAAATATAGCTTCCCTCACCAGCTATCTGCAAAGCAGACAGGATCCAGCTTTGGGATATGGATCTAGGGTTTAAAGCAGCCTAGCCCCACTACATTTAGAACCTCAATATAAGTAAAAGACTCGTTGCATTCACGTCGATTGAATAAATCAAAGAAAAAGGGGTAACTATTATATTTTTAGCCAAAACCAAAACTTAAACCTCAACTGGCAGAATTGAGCGTCCACTTTTCAAGGCACATAACATGTCCGTTTCATGATGGGAATGAACTCAGAATGGTTCCCTGAGTTTTTTATGATACACACAGACCGTGCATGGAACAAGGAACTCTTCTGGGATAATTAAATCCACTATAGTCCGAATAAGCCCACGTCGGGCTTGCATCATTAAAAAGAAAAACTATGGTATTTGTCATTTACCATTACTTATTCGGACTATAGTGGATTTAATTATCCCAGAAGAGTTCCTTGTTCCATGCACGGTCTGTGTGTATCATAAAAAACTCAGGGAACCATTCTGAGTTCATTCCCATCATGAAACGGACATGTTATGTGCCTTGAAAAGTGGACGCTCAATTCTGCCAGTTCAGGTTTAAATTTTGGTTTTGGCTAAAAATATAATAGTTACCCCTTTTTCTTTGATTTATTCAATCCGACGTGAATGCAACGAGTCTTTTACTTATATTGAGGTTCTAAATGTAGTGGGGCTAGGCTGCTTTAAACCCTAGATCCATGTCCCAAAGCTGGATCCTGTCTGCTTTGCAGATAGCTGGTGAGGGAAGCTATATTTATGGGACCTCTTTGCGAGAGACCCGTTGCCCACGTCGGGCTTGCATCATTAAAAAGAAAAACTATGGTATTTGTCATTTACCATTACTTATTCGGACTATAGTGGATTTAATTATCCCAGAAGAGTTCCTTGTTCCATGCACGGTCTGTGTGTATCATAAAAAACTCAGGGAACCATTATGAGTTCATTCCCATATATATATATATATATATGTGTGTGTGTGTGTGTGTGTGTGTGTGTGTGTGTGTGTGAACGACAATATTTTATATTATTATTATTTGCGGTCATACTATTCGATCCTCAACTGTGGTTCATGTATTCGGCTTGACTTTTTACCTGCCAATTCTCGCGTAGGAGTGTGATTAAATTGTGTTTAGCTCGTGAAAATGAATGTCTGTTTGCAGATGATACAACTGTCTTTTTCTTGCAAAGATGGTAATTCAGCTAAGAATATATTCAATTCAGAATTCATCAGTGTAATAAAATGGTTGACCATCAATAAACTCTTGCTGAATACCAGTAAAACAAATTCCATGATTTTACTAACAAAAGAAATGTATATCTTGATGAACTTAATGGTAATGAAATCACTATAAAGTAGTGTACTTGACAAAATTTCGTGGTGTAATGCGAGATAAGAATTTGCAATGGAGTGACCATGTAAATTATGTCTCGAGAAAGATTTCGAGGAGCGTTGCTATAATGTTTAAACTCAGAAATGTAGTAATATTATTCTTGATTGTGTATATATATATATATATATATATATATATATATATGTATATATATATATATATAATCCTCAAGAAGTGCTACCCTGAAAAAAAAATTATAAATAATTTATCTGTGAGGGAAGCAGATCTTTAATCTAAATATACGAATGCAAAGAAAATGTTCAGTGGGTGATAACTTCTTCCTGTCAGCAAAGTGAAAGCTTTGAGGTCTGGGGTTCGATTCCCGGTGATGTTGGTAATAATAATAATACAAGAGTTAGGACAATTGGCCGCATCATTTGGGTTTGCGCTGTGCCAGTTCCTGACTGATTGTCTGTTAAACTGATGTAAATAAAAAAATCATTTAAGTTTTCAGATATTTACAGATAATTGTAATTTTTACCAGTGAAATCGAATTAAAATCATTAACATTAAAATTATAGTATTTTTTTAGATTTACGGACATTTCTTCGAAAACATTTCTTCGAAAACAAAACTTCGAAAACATTTCTTCGAAATCAAAAACTTCGACATCCAATAACTTCAACAAAAAATTACTTCAAAAATAAAACTTCGAATCAATAACTGCGGACATTTCTTCGAGAACAAACATTTTGAGACAAGTAAAAGTCCTCGCTCCTAACTTAAACATTGATTCAATTTTAACTGATTTTGAAACAGGAATGATTAATGCATTAACTTCGGAATTTCAATCAGTTGCAAACTATGGTTGCTTTTCCATTTTGGCCAATGCTTATATAGGAAAGTCTGTGAATATGGACTCAAAGCACGATACGACACTGATGCCCAATTCGCTCTAAATATTCGAATGCTTACAGCTCTTGCCTTCGTGCCACCTAACAAAGTTGTCGAGGGATTTAATATGCTAATTGAACAAAACATTCTTCCACATGAAGCAGAACCTGTTGTTGATTACTTCGAAGATACGTGGATCGGCCGTCCTGACAGACGGGGAAGACGTCGTGCTGCCAAATTTAAAATTGACATGTGGTCATGCTATGAAAGAGTTGAAAACGATTTACCGAAAACCAACAATGCGATTGAGGGATGGCATAGAGGTTTTTATAATAAGAGGTTTTTAATAATAAAAGATTTGTGTAATATTTTATAATTATCCTTTTATGTTTTCGAAGAAATGTCCGCAGTTTTTGATTCGAAGTTTTATTTTCGAAGTAAATTTTTGTCGAAGTTATTGTTATTATTCTAACCTAACCTAACCTAACCTAATTCGAAGTTTTATTTTCGAAGTAATTTTTTGTCGAAGTTATTGGATGTCGAAGTTTTTGATTTCGAAGAAATGTTTTCGAAGTTTTGTTTTCGAAGAAATGTCTGCATACGATTTTTTTATGCACGAAAGAGGGGCCAAGCATGAATACCGCAAAACGCCCCTCCCCCAAATAGAAAGAGAAGAAGAGAGACAAAATAAAGGTTTTTCGTTTGTTGATGAGACTGCCTTCCTCCTTCTTCTGTAATTTTTTTTTTACCCTCATTATTTGCCTTTTCACATTTTCTCTTCATTTCATCCATGCCCTTCATTCTTCATTCCATCATTCTCAGTTTTGTGTAATTTAATTTTTAGATTTCACTCATGAATTTCTCTCAATCCCTCAAACACTTAGTTATGCTCAATGTGTGTGTGTGTGTGTGTGTGTGTGTGTGTGTGTGTGTGTGTGTGTGTGTCAACGACAATATTTTACATTATTATTATTTGCGGTCATACTATTCGATCCTCAACTGTGGTTCATATATTCGGTTTGACTTTTTACCTGCCAATTCTCGCGTAGCAGTGTGATTAAATTGTGTTTAGCTCGTGAAAATGAATGTCTGGTTGGGTTGGTAGATAAATGGGCGCCCTAGGTATCCTAGTGATTAAGACGCTGGGGTCCTGATCGGTGGTTGAGAGATCGAATCCGGATGGTGACACTGTAATTTCTTGCTACATACAATCCCCGATGAGCCGGGTGTACCTATGTGAAGTAGAGAGTAAAAGAAGCGAACTCACCACTTCATCAGATCAACTCGAGAGGAGGAGCGATAAGCTTAATCTTCGTGGAATCATCGCAATAAAAATTAAAATAATAATAAACCTTTCCATATTTTCATTCATTCATTTCATTTCAATAACAGCGGCAATGACTATGGAGAAGATACCACACAAACTACACGCAAAGAAAAATAGTTCGGATTCAACGTTAAACTGTAAGTCTAAGGCGGGTGACAAGCTTGATCTTTGTCAAAATGAACAATTTGGGGAGAAGGAAAACCGATTTAGCTTATTATTACTATTGTAATTTGCATCACCGTATACATATATATATATATAATATATATATATATATATAAATCAAAGGCTAATTTAGCCTATAAATAATTTGGTAAACAATCTCGTGATCCTTATGTACATATTTATGTTGTTTTAACTTCATTATTGTATTGAATATTGTTATTATTATAAGTAGGAGTCGAGAGAGGTTTTCTTAAGCTATATGGTTGAAATTAGGCCACATGGACCTTTGTGAAGTACCCTCTGGCTAGCTAGGTGTGAGCCTTATGCGTGTCGAGTTTACCTCGTTATACATTTTTTTTCCAGAGATGCTTTCAAAGAAAGGGAATGGCAAAAGTAAATAAACACTTCAGGTGAAGATAGTTAAAATAATTATTGTTTTTCTTTTATATATATATACACAAAAGTCTGTATTGTTATTTTTGTTTTCTGCTGCCATTTGTTTTTTCGTTCATTTCGGGCCATAATCTAGGTTTTTCACTCCACCTTAGACCTACAGTATACACAATAGGCACACGTGGGGGGGCTTAGGGGAGGGGTTATGTTTGAATATAATCTACGTTTTTCACTCCACCTTAGACCTACAGTATACACAATAGACACACGGGGGGCTTATGTTTGAACGTAATCTAATTTTTAACAGTGATTTCGAAATGAAGTCAATAATGTGTATGTGTGTGTGTGTGCCGTCTTCGCTTTTTCGAGCATTAACTCTCTCTCTCTCTCTCTCTCTCTCTCTCTCTCTCTCTCGGGGTATAAAGGTTATGCACGTTCCTTCTGGGTGTTGTAAACTTTATACTTGGGGTGTGACAGCCCTCCGGTCCCGAGTCGTGGGATTCTAGAGAAATTGGCTGCCAATTCCTTTAGGTTCTCTCTCTTTCGGGAGGGCGGGTGAAGTCTGTTGTACAAACCTGTCCCCGTGGGTTACTAGGACCCCTTCCCATCCCTACTCTGTCCTTTTAGCTTAGGTTAAGGATGCTCTCCTCTGACAATACTAATTTTTTTTTTTTCCCCTACTCTTACTATTAGAACCCTACTGCTACCTCATGCGTGGGAAGAGAGGCTTTGGAACCTCTATAAACACCACCATTTCACTTCAGTTGTAGGTAAATAATTAGAGGGGATAATAGCGGGTAGGATTGTTGACCATTTGGATTCCTACAAGCTACTTGGGGACTCCAACATGGGTTTAGACGGCATAGGTCATGTCTCACTAACTTGCTCGAGTTTTTCCACGTCATGTTGAGTGAGTATGATAAGAGTAGGGCAATTGATGAGAAAGCCTTTGATAAGGTACATCACCACCGGCTAATGGCCAAAGTGCGCGCGCTGGGTATGGTGGGGAAATAGGTAGGTTGATTGAAAACCGGTGTGTAGAAAATTTTCCCCTTGTTTTCATTGGTACCTCCTCGGTATGGGCCGCAAGGCCTTTTGAGGTACTTCTTTTCCTTGTAACTCCTTGTAACTCCTTGTAACTCTCTCTCTCTCTCTCTCTCTCTCTCTCTCTCTCTCTCTCTCTCTCTCTCTCTGTATAAATAAAAATTAGATTCAGTTAGATATATAGAAAGGATTGTCAAAAGTAAATAGACACAGTATACATTCTAAGGTGTCAGAATAAATGAAAGCGTTTCATGAATTATTATAGGTAAATTGAATATTATTCTTAGAGAATATGTTACTGGAATAATGTACAATATAAAGAGTCCTGTGTATTTCTTTTATTATTAATATTAAGTTGAACGAGTTCTTTTGCTAAGCCATGGATTAATTAAAATAAATAGTGGCATCTGCCAACTCTCCTCATATAAATAAATACATTATTTGGCAACTCATGTAAATAAAATTAAAATAAATAGTAGTATCTAGCAACTCACCTTAACAAGGTATACCTGAACAATTAAAAAACTATTTGGCAACTCATCTAAATAAATATATAGTGCTCTCTGGTAAGTGGTACCTGACAACTCATCTAAATAAATATATAGTGCTCTCTGGTAAGTGGTACCTGGCAACTCACAACCCTCTATATCAGTGGTTCCCAACCGGTTTTGGCTTATGGCCCCCCTTAGGAACCTTATTTTTTCCCGTGGCCCCCATAAGCATTATTTTCAGTAGGTAATATGCAGATTTAACTCTATTTTACAAAATAACATTTTCCTGTGGCCCCCTTCAAATGTGCCATGGCCCCAGGGAGCCATATGGCCCCCGGTTGGGAAACACTGCTGAGTCTATATAACCGCTGCGGATCTCCTGGGCGCTCTTCCTTTTCTATCTCCCTTCGTGGAGTCAAAAAAAAAATGGTGTCAATAATCCAGCAGGGTTGAAAGCACCTTAAACAGAAAAAAACAAACAATAATTCGTCTGGCTGGAGCCGGGCGAACATCCCTCTCCTCCTTAGGTTAAGGCTTAGGTTAGGTTTCCCTTTGCGGGGGTGAGGACATCCCACCTTCTCCCCTAAAGACCTCCTGCTTCTCCTTTCTCCCCCAAAGACCTCCTGCTTCTCCTTTCTCCCCCTCTCTTAGGTCAAGGCTACCCCTTTGGGGGGTCATCCTCCCTTCTCCCCCCCCCCGGAAGTTCCCTCCCTCCCCCTTTGCAGCATTGATTTGTTGCATAACACACTCATTGCATAGCCCCCTCCCCCTTCACTGTATAACCCCTACCCCTTCAGTGCATAACTCCCTATCCCTTTGTTGCATACTCCTTTGGAACATCTTGCAACACTGATCAATATTTAATTGCAACATTCTTGCACTCCTCCATTTTGCGCCCATCCTACTACTTGACATAAAGTCTAGAAGCCCCTCTTCCATGGTGATCTAATAGCTGATTACAATAAGCAAGACCTTGCCGCTATTGTCCAGTGTCCGGTGATGTTCTCAGTGTATAGAGCAACTCCATCTATGGTTCCTTTGAGTTTTTTTAGGAACTCTGCGTTCTGTATACCATACTCTAATACTAAATTGTATTACAGTTGTTTAGAAATTATATCCTATTCTATTCTGAAAACCAATATCACGGAATGACTTCTAGCTTCAATCAGTCCTCAGTTCTTGTGTAACCATTTGGTTTCTGATCTTTATTTCAGATTTGGATAGATTAAGTGGTTCACTCATTTCTTTGACTCATCTTTGTAAGTTTTATTATTGTTTTTTAAGGATCTGATTCTTGCAATGCATTTTATTTTACTTATTTTTTTATGAAAGTACAAATACTCGTATTTTGGATTGTTTTTTATATTTTCCGCAGATTTCTCTCTGTTTTCTCAATTTTTCTTTCCAAACTTTGTTTCTTCTCATCTCTCCTACATTTGCTAACACGTATCATCATGTTTTATTTGATGTAATTGTATTCTGATCTTCCTTTCAGTTTTACCACTTTTTCGTAACAGGCTTTTTAGGTATGTGTTCGAATAATGAGTGTTCTATTGCACTTTCCTTTACTGAGAGGCATTCTTCAGACTTTTCATCTTCAAATAAAATTTTCCAGTTAATTTCTTTTACTTTTGCATTTTAGTTT
Source organism: Bathynomus jamesi (assembly GCA_023014485.1). Taxonomy (NCBI): domain Eukaryota; kingdom Metazoa; phylum Arthropoda; class Malacostraca; order Isopoda; family Cirolanidae; genus Bathynomus; species Bathynomus jamesi. The sequence goes on from JAJOZX010000533.1 coordinate 83,090, forward strand.
TCAGTCATCTTGGTTTGAATTCAAACTTAACCCTTCGAATATACCTTCTTTGTGTTTTATATTTCTTCCTCTGTAATGTCATTTGCACTTTTGCTATAATCGTATCCAATACATTCTTGCAATATTATTACTGGTTATTACTGGTTTACCATGTGATGAAAGAAAAATAAAGACATTTTTAGGTGAAGTCCCTCATATCCATTTGTTAAGTGACAGTTCAACAGAATTAGATGTATAAATTAATAAAATTGCAAGATAGAAAGAAACCAAAAACATCAAATTTGTCAAATATAGACACAATTCTGAAGGGCGTAGTGAGAAGAACGCTTTGTACATTGTGTGATGATGATGGCTGCCTTAACTCCTGTATCAGAATTACCAGAATCATTGGGATTCGAACTAGCAACCTCAGTGTCTTCACTTCGCTTATTGAGAAAAGCTATTATCCACTGTAACCTACGCTGTTACATTTAACTGAGAAGCTTTTGTGTTATATTTTATATTTTATTTTGTAATCTCATTGTATGGGAAAAAATACCTCTTCAGAAATAAATAAAAAAATTATTTTTCCTTAAAAGATTTATTTTAATAGGTTCTATGGAATATTATTACGGTGATTCACAGAAACATTTTTCTATCCAGAAAGGACCTTTCCTCAGCAGAATACTATCCTTATTTTGATAGAAAATCTGGTTTCAGTGACTTCCGAAACTATGTACACTCAGTTGTACAGTACAATTTTCGTATCCAATTTCGCGCTGATAACATATTATTTGTGTATTTATTTCTTTTATTAAATTTTTTAGAAATTTTAACATTCTATCTGTTTCCCTCCTATATAATCAATTCCTTTATATTTGGAAATGTTAATGAAAAATAATTAGTAATTATTTCAAACAACCTTCTACGTTATTTTTTCTGTGTTCCTTTGGTTGTGTGATTTGAAGAGAAGAGTTCTTCAGTCTTTCGAAGTTCTACTTTTTTATTTAATTTTAACTTGGTATCATTAATTGATTGGTTATGGATGTTAATGTATTGAATGTCGTGTCTGTAGAAAATGTTGTAGGAATGGAACTGTTGTATTTTCCATTTGTTGTATTTGGAAGGGGAAGTTGTGGTGTAAATTCAGAGATGGGAAATCGGATCGGTTTCGAATCGATAATCGGAATTAATCGATATTTTTTGAGAAATCTGAATCGAAAAAAAATTCGAATCGAAAAACGGGCGCAGATCTGAATCGAAATTTTGATCCGAATCGAAAAGAAACGATGAATCCGCATTCGAATTCAAATCGATAAAAAATATGGATCCGGATTTTAAAAATTTGGTTATAACTTATAAATAACTTATAAGGCTTATTAACGTTTCTGGTTTCACCACAGGTAAAGACTGACCTTTCCGAGAATCTGTTTGCTCGGACAAAAATCATACTAATCCTATACTCCATCCATTAAGGTGCTAATCCTAATCCTTAAATTTTGGTATTGTCCGAGTGTGACAATTTCACACGCTCCTCAGAGAAATAACCTTTTGCCTTCGAACATTGAAAATATCTTAGTTGTCAGGGCTAATTTTAATTTGTAAATTTGTATCTATACAGTGGATATATTTCTTAAAGTATTATTATCATATTTTAATTTTTATGTATGCTATAATTAATATTTCTTGTATATATGAGCCTTAATTGTTTAATAAATTAGCTTATATGAATGATTTTTTTTTTGCACCTTATTAAGAGTAAATCTAAAGTTATTACTTAGATCGTTAATAGACTGAGAATTATCTGTATTATTTATTAAAAATGAAACTTATTAATAATAGCCACCCCTTGACTAAAACAACGATGATAGGTATAATTTTATTAAATGAACTCATAAAAATCAAGAAAAATTAGGCCTGGATCCGAATCGGATTCGAATCGGATCGAAATCGAAAAAGAAATAATCCGAATCGGAAAAAAATTCGAATCGATAAAAACCGAAAAATTTGAATCCGAATTCGAATCTATATTTCTAATTGCGTGAAAATCGGATTCGAATTTGAATCGAAAAAGATTTCCATTTCCCATCCCTGGGTGTAATTGTTTAACTGAGCTTTCCATATTGATTTCTTAGTGACTTTATTAACGAGAGCTATACTCTACATGGATTGATGTCGAACAAAATTTCGTGTTTGTAGTAATGTTCTTATCCATCCTGATTATTACAATTCTCCGTCTTTACAAGTTTTTTAATTCTCTCGAAAAACTATTCTTTTTATCGTTTTTTTCCCTCTTTCTTCGGTGACTAAAACTTATGATGTTTACATTACGTAATCCATCATTTGTGTCCTTTTGTCGTGGAAGGAAGGACATGCCATGTTCGTACATTTTCTCTCCATGATAATTCACACGTATCTTGATAATACATACATTTAACTTCATATGGTCATATCACTTTTTTAATCACGTCAAAAACATTCTTTAGGTGGTAACATACACTTGGAACTAAAATTTCATAAACCGTTATTATGATAATGATGATTTGTATTTTCTTTCTCTTGTTTTCTTAATATGCATTTATTTCTTCCAAGTAACCCATTAACACTTCTCCGCTGGGAAATATTTCATTTCCTTCATGATTTTTACTTGCTTTAAAAGAGTCCAATTGTTCATCCTTTGGTTTTATTTTATTTATGTCGTTCTCTTCACAGTTGCTCCTTTTTATTAATGTAAATCGTCACCTTTTTAAATACCTGCAATGTTTCTAGTTTCTTTGCTACGGATCTCAGTATTTTGCGTGTTTGATGCATCAAAGCATTTATTCTCTATTTTTTTTATCTCCATATCATCGAACTGTATCTGAATTGCAGTTTTATTTGCTTCCACCATACAGCACAAACCTGCAGACAGTTCGTTTGTTTCTTGTTATTCGTTTATTTCCTTCTGCCAAAGATAGTACATTCTTTATGCCTGAACGTTTTACACATTTAATATGCTAGTGAATAAACTTTGTTTTTACGGTTGCAGCACTTAGTGACTACAAATTGTTTTAAGCAAAGTCTGCATGTATTTAATTTTCTAACTTTTAAATAATTCACGCCCTCTTTCAATCCTTAATGTTTCAGTTTTCCTTCTTTATTTTCTTCTGTGTTCAAGAAGTGAAGAAGACAATGTGGTAATCTTGATAAAAAGGCAAAATCCTTACCTTCGCCGACCCTTTTGAGTTTTCTGCTAATGCCTTTCCGAAAAGTTTTGTTTTCATTAAAACGAGAGTTCAAGTTAAAAGTACTTTTATTTATATATATGATGAATAAAACCAGGAAGGAAAGGAAACACAGATGGTGCTCAAGCGCTTTCGTCTAATGACATCCTCAGGAACACTGAAGTACATAAAGAATTACAGCCTATATATAGGTTACAGAAAAAAAAATATATATATATAACCTTACAACCTTACAAAGGTTCCGCGCGATGATTTCTCATTTCGCAAAGGTCAAGCTTGTCGCCCCTCCTCTCGAGTTGGCCTGGTGAAGTAGTGAGTTGGATTCTTGCGCTCTCCACCTCACATAGCCAGGTACGCCCGGCTCATCGGGGATTGTTCTGAGCCAGGCGTCTAGTCTTCTTTTGAAGATTTCCACTGCAACTCCCTTCGTGTTTCTTAGGTCTTTGGGCAACTGATTAAACAGTTTTGGTCCTCTCACTACAAAACTATTTTCTTTCAGGGTTAAGGATGTTCCCTGTCTCGCCTTCAATTTGGGAATACGACACAGTCTACCGCTTCTACTTTCCATCGTTGTTTGGGGAGTTATGGGATTCAGAGTAAGATTAGGGACTAGTTTCTCCATTATTTTCCAAGTGTAAATAATGGTGTATCTCTCTCTTCTCTCTGACCCGTTATTCTCTTTGCTCTGTTTACTGCTATCTTATTTTGTGTTTCAAATTTCGCATCATCTGTCATTACAACCCCTAAATCTTTTGCTCTGGAATTTCTCTGAATTTCCTGTCCATTTGGGGTATAATATTCCATGCACTTTAGGTCTTCTCTTTTTCCGTACCGTAATAGCTGAAATTTCTCGGTGTTAAACTTCATATTGTTGTCTTCAGTCCACTTGTAGATTTTGTTTATGTCGGTTTGTAGAGATCCTATGTCTTCTGGGTTTCTTATTTTTCTACTGATCTTTGTGTCATCCGCAAAGGATGTTACTGTGCTGTCTCTGGTAACGTCCTCATCTATGTCAGTTAGCATGATTATGAAGAGTAGTGGAGCTAATACTGTTCCTTGTGGTACTGAGCTGAGGACCTCTGATTCTGATGAAGATACTCCTTGTACTGTAACGACTTGCCTCCGCTCACTAAGGAAATTATATATCCATTTCCCTACTTTTCCTGTTATTCCCATATATTTCAGTTTATGTATTATGATTCCGTGGTCACACTTGTCGAACGCTTTAGCAAAGTCTGTGTATAGTACATCATAGTTTTCATTACTTTCAAGTGAATCAATAATGTTGTTGTAGTGTTCCATTAGTTGTGATAGGCATGATCTGCCTGATCGAAACCCGTGTTGGTTATCATTGAATTTTTTCTGAGTTTCCAAAAAGTCATAGATTTTCTGTCTAACTATTCTTTCAAATATTTTAGTGAGATGAGATGTAAGCGACACTGGCCTATAGTTTTTGGCCTGGGATCGATCTCCTCCTTTATATATTGGGACTATGTTCGCGCTCTTCAGGATGCCCGGTATTTCTCCCGTGTCTAATGATCGTCTCCATATCCAGTATAGGGGCTCAGCGATTGCATTCTTGCAGTTTTTGATCAGTGTGGCATTCCATTTATCCGGTCCTGCCGCTGAGTGTGTTTTTAGTTTCCCTATGGCTTGTGTAATATCATCCGTCGTAAAGTCGAAATCCGTTATACTTTCCCCTTGTGGTTCTTCTTCAAAGAACGCGTTTCTATCGCAATCAATTTGTCAGTTTTTGGGATACTGAAAGATGATTCATACTGAGCTTTTAATATTTCAGATACTTCTGTTAGATCATCAGATAAATCACTGTTCTCATTTTTTAAAGGTCCGATAGTCGCTTGGTTTTTCGACTTTCTTTTTGCGAAATTATAGAAGTACTTTGAGTTAACCTTTATCGCTTCTATAGCGTCATCTTCTTTTTCTGTATGCTTCTCGATTTGTTCCTGTATGACGACATCGATACTTTGTAGTTTATCATTTAATATTTTTCTGATGTTGTTATCTTTACAATTACTTAATTTTGCAGTCACTCTTTTGCCCTCTTTTGTCTTTCGAACCTGCTTCTCTTTCCTCTTTGTTGTATCTTTGGGACATGTTTTTCAACAATTTCTAACGTCTTCTCCTCTAACGTCATTAGCATCTCTTCCGTTGTCTTGGCCTCGAAAATGGTTTTCCAATCTATTACTTCCATGCTGGATGTCACATCTTCCCAGTTTATAGCTTTGGAGTGAAAATTAAAAATTTCGAATTTGCTTCGTTCTGTTGTGCGTGTTCTTTCCTTTCCTGTTGCCTTTATATTAGTTGTTATTTCAATGATATTGTGGTCTGATATCATAGTTGGGGAGATTTCTACATTATCAATTAGATTACTGTTGTTTGTGAATACCAAATCTAGGCAGTTGTTTTTTCTTGTGTTTTCTGTTATTTCTTGCGTTAACATAAATTCATCAGCTAAAGCTAGTAGCATTTTTACCTGCTCCTGGTCTTCTCGTGTCCCCCTTGTCCTGGTGGATACATATATTTTTTCCTATCCTTTTATATTTCATGAATGGGAAATTAAAATCACCACAGAGAAAAATATTTGGGGTTGGAGAGTGTAGATCTTTTACTAAGTTTCTTACCTCTGTAATGGAATCTGAAAATTTTGAGGTTGGCGTGTTTGGGGGTCTGTACATTACAATTAGTACCATATTTAATTTTTCAATTTTTGCTGCTACACATTCTACGTAGTTGTTTGAGGTACTTATAGCCATTTCTGCTATGTGCCTTTCGCGTGTGTAAATAGCACATCCTCCTTTACGTCTCACTGTTCTGTCGGCTCGGAGGATGTTATAGTTGTCAATTTGTATTTCTTTTTTGTCAATACAGGACTCACAATTTTCACAGTTCGCCTGGCAGTCCTTTAGATGAGTTTCCGTGAGGCATGCAAAGTCTGCTCCGGCTTCTTGCATGAGTCCTTTCAGGTATGCAACTTTGTTCGTGGACTGGTTTGATTTAAGGCCCTGTATGTTGGCTAGGATTATTTTTATTTTTTCTCTTTCTTTTTCGCATACAGGTGGTTCCGCTTTGTTTTCCGATGGGGGTGCCGGTTTCGTTGCCTTGTGGTCCTCCGAGAATTTACCTCTTTTTATCTTTGTCGGTACCTGTTGTCCCGATAACGCATGAAGTGTCTTTGTTCGTACCTTCTGTCCGGCTCTCGGATTTCTATATTTATATTTGTCAGCTGGTTTTGTAATTGCTGGAGAGTATTTAGCAGCTGAAATGTGTTGGCTGCGTCTAAAAAATTTCCACTCTTCTTTGATGTTCGTTTTTTCTGTTCCCTCGTGCGTTCCTTTGAGGGTGGTGGTATCGGCATTTTTTTTCGTATTTGCAACTCCCATATCTTTCATAAGTGTTGCAGACCGTAAGATGGTGGAACATGCATTTCTTATCAAACTTGCAATATCCACTTGTGTAATGCATTTTGCATAATGTGGGATGTGCATATATGCATTGCCCATCCCGATATCTGCAGTTTCCTTTCGCGTAGTATTTGCATACGATATTTTCTACGCTTCTGCTTTCTTTCTTATTATTTACCAAGTTCTTAGTTTTGGCATTATCATTATTTTCTTTGGCTGTTTATTTTCTACGTTTTTAGTTATTATCTTTTTATCATTTCGCTCGTTGGACCGTTTGTCTACTTCGCCACTTTTACTTATTTCTTTCCTTTCATCTATGTCTTCCTTCCGTATTACGTTGTTTATATCGTTATTTGTTATTAAATTGTTGTTCGTTATTATGCTGTTAATCGTTATTTCGTCTCTCTCTCATCCACCCTGTTTTTCGTTGGGACCATTTCGGACACATGCGTCCCCATTATTTCATTCTTTTTTGTAACTTTCGAGTCTGCTATCTCCATTTCTTTAAAGACCGCGAAAGAATTTACAGTCTGTGTACATGCGCCACATAGAAATTTGATCCCCACGACTTGTTTCGCGTTCGAGACAAGAGTTATTTCCCGATCATTCCAATTCATGCAGTTAAAGTCGTTTAATCGTTGGCAGAAATCACACCTAATCGCTAGGCTTTCCGTTGTTACTAAATTGCACAAATTACAGATTAAGTGAGAATTTGGACCCATATCCATGATATTCCTTAATTAGCTTAAGAAGAAATACCCACACAAATTCTTTATTTATTTTTATTTTTTATTTCTGTTTCTTTCCTTTCGATGGTCGAGGGTATTTCGAGGGTTTTCTGACCTTTGTGTTTTATGACCTTTTTCCTGCTTTGTTTCAAACTTTCTCGAATGCCAACCGTATTTCGTTTTGAATATATACGTTAAAATTGGTGATAAATTATGTAAACTATATTGCACTTTCTTTATTTTAATGAAATTCACTTTATAATTTATATGCACGGATTCACTGATACTTTATACACTTTCGGGTGCAAACAGAATAAACCGCCGAGTAGATTATTCCCTTCTAATTTGGGTGTTAAATAGAGAGAGCAAAACAACACGTCCATTCACCACAGGGTACAAGCAATATATATATATATATATATATATATATATATATTATATATATACAATAAACGGAGAAACGAAATTAAAGGATTGTGGAAGGGGGCACACAAATTTATAAAGAAAAACTATCGATTTTTAGCACAAGATTAAGATTTGTTTCCAAACAATGTTATAGATAAAAAAAAAAATAATAAAATATATATATACAAATTTATACTGGAAATCTGCCCAAGTTTTAGCACTCTGCTCTTTTTGTATATAAAAATTGAACAATTATCGATTTTTAGCACAAGATTAAAAGATTTGTTTCCAAACAATGTTATAGATAAAAAAAAATATATATATATAAGCGATTGATCTCGGGATAATAAAGACAGATGATGCGAAATTCGAAACACAAAATCAGAAAGCGATAAATAAAGCAAAAAGAGTCGCCGGACAGGTTCTAAGAACGTTCAAGAGAAGGGACAGGACAGTAATGATTCCCCTGCTAAAAACACTGATTATACCAAAACTTGAATACTGCTCAGTTTTGACGTCCACATATAAAAAGGAAGAAACTAATAAACTAGAAGAAACGCAAAGGCATTTCACAGCCAAGATTGATGGCTGCAAAGAACTCAACTACTGGGAAAGACTACGTAAACTAAATCTGTACTCACTGGAAAGAAGAAGAGAGAGGTACATCATAATCTACATATGGAAAATGATCGAAAAACTGGTACCAGACCTAAAACTAAACCCAATTACCATTCAAACAACACTGGAAAATAGGAAAGGCAGAATGTGTAGTGTTCCCAAATTAAAAGCACGACAAGGGACCTCCTCAACCCTGAAGGAAAATAGCTTGGTTGTCAGGGGGCCAAGACTTTTCAACCAGCTTCCTAAGGACCTCAGAAACGTAACGGGGGTCAAAGTTGAAGTCTTCAAGAAAAGACTGGATGCCTGGCTCAGGACAGTACCAGATGAGCCGGGCGTGCCTCGCTATGTACGGTGGAGAGCGCAAGAAAGTAACTCGCTCCTCCACCAGGCCAGACCTAGAGGCGGGGCCACCAGCTTGACCTCCGTGTGAAGAGAGACCAACACACGAAACAACATAAGGTTCATAAGGTGTATATATATATATATATATACAAATTTATACTGGAAATCTGCCCGGGTTTTAGCACTCTGCCCTATTTTTTTATATATAAAAATTGAAAAATAAAAGTTATTAGGGTGGCATACAAATTTTACCAAAGATTTAGCGTTCTACCTTTCTTATCTAAATCTGTTCTGAAGGAATTCAAAACAACAGGATCGAGTTGAAAAAGACCTTTGCTTATGTTGAAGTTATTTGTTAGTTGGATAATGGCAGACTCAAGAATATTTCTATTAACAATGTTGCTAGAGTGGAATAAAACTGAAGCATTATTCCAATCAATACAGTGGGATAACTCTGACAAATGGACAAAAAGGGCACTGGACAATTGTCCTGTTCTAACGGAATATTGATGCTGTTTTATACGTGTGTGCAAATCCTTTCCCGTCTGACCTATGTAAAAGGAATCACATTGTTTACAACCAATTTTATAGATAATGCCTGAATTATTGGTAGGGCTATTTTTTACTATGATATTTTTCACAATATTGTAATATGAAAATACTACATTAATATCCAAAAGTTTAAATACA
>JAJOZX010000533.1:97500-177500 GCA_023014485.1 Bathynomus jamesi
AGCTCCTGTTGCTAATTGTTTTTTTTTTATTTTAAGCAATGTTAATACCTTTAAAATGCCTATCTAGACGGCTCTTAAACATATTAACACTAGTAGAGTTCACGACGGGCGCGGGAAGATTATTCCATTTATGAATTACTTTAAACGTAAAGAAGTTTTTAGCGATATTAGTAATGAAACGTCTGCCACGCAATTTAAATCCTTTATTACGAGTATTGCTATTATCGAAAGTGAACAGTTTATCAAAATTTACGTTATCGATGTTATTAACGATTTTGAAAAACTTCAATAAGCTCCCCCCTTAATCTCTTAGTTTCGAGTGAATGCAAGTCTAACTCTTTAATCCTATCTTCATAAGGCTTGTTGCGCAATGACGGAATTAGTTTCGTGGCACGACGCTGAACCCTTTCTAACCTATCAATATCCTCACGCAAATACGAGCAACAAAACTGAACGGCATATTCTAAATCACGGTTCACAGTTAACATGCAAATAATACAGTATGAGGTGGTGTCACATGTTAATAAATATTGTATGCAGATGTGATGTATTATTGATTTAAAAAAAATTGTATGCATTACACAAAACATTGAGAATGTAACTATTTCCGCCATTATTTTTAAGTTTACTAATAAAAATAATCGCTTGACATGTTAATAAATACTGATTGCAGATGTGTTTCTATTTACGCGCGGTAGCTGGTATGTTATAATTTTCTTCCGCCCACTTTTCAACCAACATAAAGATTTTAGACATTTCATCAACATTCAAATAAATAACATTACATTTAGCAGAATTTGTAATCTGTTCGTTTATAAGTTTGCCTCGAGCACATAATTAATTGCGCCAATTTGTGCGTTAAGGATACGGCTTAGCGGTAACTCCATCTTTCTTTGTTACTGCAGGCGCAGGTGTTTCTTGGTAGTACTGCTGCTGCAAGGAGGCTTCTGAATAGCACGTCACTACGGTCCAAGCTCAGATGCTGTTGTGAGGCGGACTGCTTGCTTCAGCTCGTGACGCAGACATAGTGGTGAGTCATACGTCTTAGGATCGAGTGGCCGCCTGTTACTGGCTCGGTGAATCAGGCACGATGGACAGAACATGAAAGGATATGCACCAACGTAAAAACATAGTCTCGATCGGAAAAAAGGTATATACACAAAATTACTTAACACGTTAAATGATTCGTTAGTAATTTAGCTAACTCTGAGGAGCTCTATTCGAGAAATCTGCATGTTTATACTGTTCCACTTTGGGAGACAAAAGGTACTCGTCACCAAGTTCTATTAAAAAGGTACACAGTCATTTAGCTATGATCTCACTAGACACCTCTTCGTGGTAAACGTTGATGTAGTGGTAAAAATATTTTAAATTATCCAGTATCACTAGAATCACGTTTTTTCTTACGGGGGTGTAATCTTGAGGTGTAACATGACGTAATAAGAATTGTCGTACCATTCGTCAACGAGCTTCTTAATCCAGAGTCTCTGTTTTTCTTCAATGACCGATGAATCCTTCACTTCACCGTGACTATATTCTTTTAACACAGCTTAAATTCAATACATACTACAAGACGTTTTAGTATTATGAACCCCCTGTGATACTCTCGTTAGAATAGCCATAAAGTACTTGAGCATCCTGATTCATTATCCTTGCGTGAATTAAGCTTGATTTAAAAACTTCAAAACAGGCGTGAAAGGACGACCGGCGAGTATTCATGACATCTTCAGATTTTACAGAGTACCACTTTACAAAGGTATTTCAAGCAGTATCAGTGCCTGCCATCTTTGTTAAAAAGATAAATTCAGGAGAGGACAACAATCTCAGTTAATTATGGAGAAATTTAGAAGTATAACGTCAGCAGCTGAGTATGTGTCCACGACAGCGATGTTTGCAAACGACTAACGAGGCTAAACAGAGTGATTGATGATGACACCGGTTTGTGGGCGGAGCCTATACAGTATGACCTGACAAGAAATCCAAATCAAGCAGAGCTATTCGTGCGCTCATCCATACAGTGGGTGGAGTCTATACACCATATCTAGATGAGAATGTTACAAACACACACACACACACACACACACACACACACACACACACATTCAAAAGTTAAGAGAAAATGATACACACAATCTAAAACGAGAAATAATTTAGTTAAAGTACAGGAGTTAAATAAAATATAAAATAAATACTTGCAAAAAATAAATAGCCAATAACAAAACAGTACAGCACCTCTTATCCAGACTAATTGGGACCAAGGATGGTTTGGATAATCGAAACTCCGGATAATTGGAGATTATTAAAAAATTGTATGTTGCAATACCAGAAGGTAGATACATACTGTACAATACATGTATCTTGAACATATATTTTATAATATTATTAAAACAGTAGTCAACAAAAATACATAAAATGCAATGTAATAAAATATAAAATGTAATTTTATTGTAATTTATTTAAGAAAAAACTGAGTGATTGATAGTTACTTTAAGGAAGACTTTATTTTGCAGCTAAATCACGCAATCTTTTCAAACAAAGCAGCTGAACAGAGTCACCCTTCCTGTCTCTCCAACCATGTCATTGCAGTGTTTAGACATTTGAAAGCCTCTGCATGTGACGGATCCTCATAATCTTTATTATCCTCTTCCTTATTTCTTCGTGAACTTATTTCTTCGTAAGTTTGGTAGCTATTTTTCCCCCAAAAAGAGCAACTTTCATTTAAAAAAAATAAACTCACGTTTTTCATTTTTAAGGAAACACACAGTACTGCTTTACTGAATACAATGTATGTACAGACTAATGTCGCTTCTGATAAAGATAAAGGTGTAATGGGGAGTGCTCTACCCTTTGATACGAAGTGATCGAAACATGTTTTGTTTACTTTGAATATTTATTTGTCTGGTTGAGTGAAAATATTTTTACAACGAAATTTTTTTTAATTTTCAAAATTTGATCCTGGTAATCGGCGTTCGGATAATCGGCGCTCTACTGTAATAACACCAAGTAAATAAACCTGTTAAAACTTAAAAAGAACAATTTAGGAAATAAATAAATAGTAAAAAAACTTTAAAAGGACATCAGTGAGTTAAGTCAAAATATGTACGCCGATTAATTACTCCCTACGGAAACCAAACGGGACAGTGTTATAAGTCCCAGGTAATTGATATCGCTTCTTGTATGTGTTGCGACACACCTTCGTCCCTCTAAGTTCATTCACGCTTCCTGGTTCCTGAGCACCAAAGTTATGCGTTCCCACCATCCATCAAATGAGGAGGCATGGCATCGCCACCATCTTCAGGATCCTCCAAACACACCAGGTCCTTTAGTGATGTGAAGCTGATGATTTGATGGTTTGCTGAATCTAAAGTAATCCCTTGTCTTCACGATGCACTTGAATTCATCACCGACCCTCACACGTATTCCGTAAGTTTTTGACCCGGTTGAAACAAATCAGTCCGCGTATGGATTCTCTCCACACTTGTCCATGGTCTTGTCAGAGTTCACTGAGAAACTCAGCTATAGGAGGCATATATTTACCTTCCTAAACACCACACTATCGGTGTTGGCGTACAGGACCCGTCGACCAAGAGAATGCATAAACCATAAACCATCGTACTAGCCAGAGGGATGTTTGTGATGCTGGGTGTGTCTGTAGCCAACTCGGTTCTTTTGTAACGTATTATACACGTATTACCTACGTGTGTATAATTTCAAGAACTTCTTTGTCGTCAGCTTTGGCGTAGTCCCATACTTCGTCAAAAGTATGAGCTAAGTGCACTTTCCCCTTATCAATGTTCTGTGCAAACTTGCCCCATAACTTGCTTCAAAACGTAGGGGTATAACGGTCAGAAATCAAAGTAGTGAATCTTTACACCCTCCGTAGCTGGAAAGTATAGTTTGAAATGGTTTGTACGCCCTCCAGACAAACTGTCGCCACACTTGAGAAGGTCCACTAGTGATGTAGGACTCGAGACCGGTCTCCAGACCGGTCTCCAGACCTTTCTTTTCTGGTCTCGGTCTCGGTCTCGGTCTCGGTCTCGGCCATGGTGATCCCGACTATATCACTGGTGCAGATGCAACGGTACCTGGACTCAATCAACAAGCCTGATGTGACAGAAGTGACCCCATACAGTTTTGACAGCAGAACCAAGCTGAGTTTCTCTCTCGGGCCAATCTGGCATTGAACATTCTAATGGTACCTGCCTCCGGTGCTCTGGTTGGGCGTGTGTTTAGCCGTGTGGGTGTAATAATGCGGCCCAACAGACCAGGATATCGGCAGATATGCTGAGTATGTTGATGTTCCTCAAGTGCAACGAACACTTATTTTAAGTAGGCAATTAACTGCTGAAAAATGTCACAAACTATGAATTTGTGAATAAATTAGGGATAAATTTTGCAATTGTCACTTGATAACCTCTTCAGAATCTTTATTCCTGAATGTGAAATACAGAACTTAGGAATTAGACATTACACAATATTGAATACATAAAAAATTACATATAGTCTCGGTTTCGATTTCGGTCTCAGGTGCTTAGGTCTCGGTCTCGGTCTCGGCTATGGTAGTCTCGACTACATCACTGGGGTCCACTACCATTGAACGTTTGATCGCCCTTATCTCGTCATGGTATTGCTCGTTGGTTTCCATCCACTAATCATAGTCGTGTGCCATAATATCTTCTGAGTGAACTTTCAGCTTCTAAGCTGATCGCGAGTAGGGGTCCATGCCAGACTATCGGCGGGTGATCTACTGTGTAAGTTACTTGTGATACCACATTCAAACGAGGGCATCCGTGACAAAGACAACCGTGGAAGGAGTACACTGTCTTCTTATCGGTGCAGGGGAGTAGTATCCCCGCATTTCGGACGAGGAATTTGGGGTGCTTTGAATCCTGACCCTGGAGGGGCCCCCTTGAGGCCTTCGCGTCCGTTATGAGGGGTCCCCTTCCTTAAGTTCCTAACCCATTTATGGGGCCTCACAGGTCTTAATGAAAGGCACTAGCCCCCTGGAGGGGCCCCCTGAAGGCCTTCGCCTCCGTTATAAGAGGCCCCCCTTTCCTTAAGTTCCTAACCAATTTATGGGGCCTCACAGGTCTTAATGAAAGGCACTTGCCCCTTGAGGGGGCCCTACTCCTCCTTGTGTGGGGAAAAAGAAAAAATGTAAATTTTAAAAATTAAAAAAAATTAAAAGGGATTCATCTTCGTCTTCCTTCAGGAGAAAAAAGCATCCTGTGGGGATCTTTCATGGTCTTTCATGAGACAAACAAAAACAAACATGCAAAAACAGACAAAACCAAGCAAACAAACGCTGGAAGCGTTCGTGTAGAAGATCCATTTCTGGAACACCAGCCTTCTGCTGATATATATACATGTATATATATATATATATATATATATACACTAGTAAATGTAACAAACGTATATATTTTGTATATAAGAACTGTAGTGTAAGGCTAAATAGCAAAGATTTCTTTAACGCCGTCCATAGTCTCATCGTGTTGCTTAATATATTAATAACGATACCACACAAAATAAAGTTAGAATAAATACAATCAATTCATAAACAAATTTTGCCTTGTTCTAATATTTTGTATTACGAAATAGATCCAGAAACTATTAAATAAACTAATTTTAATTTCATTTATCTAATCTAAGGGGAGGCTAACATATTTCAATCCATTCGTATAGTAACGTGATAACAATCATCGTGAACAACAAATATTATCATATATATATATATATATATATATATATATATATATATATATATATATTCATGAAACGGACATGTTATGTGCCTTGAAAAGTGGACGCTCAATTCTGCCAGTTGAGGTTTAAGTTTTGGTTTTTGGCTAAAAATATAATAGTTACCCCTTTTACTTTGATGTATTCAATCTGACGTGAAGGCAGCGAGTCTTTTGCTTATATTGAGGTTCTAAATGTAGCGGAGCTAGGCTGCTTTAAACCGTAGATCCTGTCCCAAAGCTGGATCCTATCTGCTTTGCAGATAGCTGGTGAGGGAAGTTATATTTTTGGGACCTCTTTGCGAGTGACCCGTTGCCCACATCGGGCTAACATCATGAAAAAGAAAAAACTATAGTGTTTGTCATTTACCATTACTTATTCGGACTATAGAGGATTTAATTTTCCTAGAAGAGTTCCTTGTTCCATGCACGGTCTGTGCGTATCATAAAAAATCTCAGGGAACCGTTCTGAGTTCATTTTCACATATACAGGGTGGGCCAAAAGTCTGGATCCATAGGAAAATATTTATTTTAATACATAAATTACAACAAATAGTAAATACTTAAAATGAATATCAACTTTAACTCGTAAATGCGTATCCGTGATACTGTACTCCAGTATAAACAACAAATTATAACAAATGCTCAAATTGGCGGCCTCTGACATCGAGACACTTAGGGATGGAATTTATGATTTGTAATAATTCTTCGAATTGACGTTCTCGAGATGCGTGTTTCATTTGATAATCTTCTTGTTGACTTTACTGGACTATTCGTTAAAGTTTCACATACCATTGCAGAGGTATTTTCATCAATTGCAGTTTTTGGACGACCAGAACGCCGTCGATCATGTACAGTACACTTCCTGTTTCTTTGAAACGTTTAAACAACTTGCCAACAGTCGCATGTTTTACTGGATGCTTATCAGGATGATTTCTATTGAATTCGGTAGCAACTTCTCTGTGTGTAGCGCCCTGTCTTGCGTACATGAGCACAAGTTCTACCCGGTCTTCTGTTGTTAGATTCGAAGCCATTTCCGGGCTGAAATAAAAAAAGTATTTGAGTATTTATACTGGAGTACGAACTACTGTACAGTATCACGGATACGCATTTACGAGTTAAAGTTGATATTCATTTTAAGTATTTACCATTTGTTGTAATTTATGTATTAAAATAAATATTTTCCTATGGATCCAGACTTTTCGCCCACCCTGTATATATATATATATATATATATATATATATATATATATACAGGGTGTTTTAGGAGGAAAGGTCAATACTTCGGGAGGTGATAGTATCGGTCATTGTGAGAAAAAAGTTCATATGAACATGTGTCTAATTCTGAATAGTTACGGAGATAGAGCTGTTTGAATCTGATGCGCGCGCAGCTCTTCCTTCCCCGCGGTGGTCCCACTCAATGGCCACCAAGGTCTCCAGACCTCTCTCCGTTAGATTATTGTTTGTGGGGGTGGATGAAAAGTCGTTTACAAAACAAAGGTGGATACACGAGACGAATTTCTCGCGCGCATTTTGGATGCTGCTGCCCGCATAAAGGAACGTCAAGATCAACTCAGACGAACAACACGCGATCTTCGCACACGAGTTGCACAGTGCGTTGAGGTTGACGGTGGGATTTTCGAAAACGTATTGTAAACTGTAACAAATTTGTCATTTCTGTATCTGATACCATTCAAAATGCCAATGTTTAAACATTAAATGTTAGAAACTGTAATTGGTTTCTCTTTCTTGATTACCATTAACAATGCTTTTGTATTTGTAGATTCAAACAGTTCTATCTCCGTAACCATTCAGAATTAGACACATGTTCATATTAACTTTTTCTCACAATGACCGATACTATCACCTCCCGAAGTATTGACCTTTCCTCCTGTGAAACACCCTGTGTATATATATATCAGCCCTTCTCAAAAGACTAGGATGAACGCGAATACATGCAATTTATATTTCGTAAATTCAAATATCGATATCTTCCTTCATAGACGTATATTTCACCCATGTAGTTTTCTGTTATTTACATCGCCTCACGTTTCTCGAAAATAGTAGAGAAGTTCTTATAACTACGCCACTTAATTGATAACTTATGAACTAATTGAGTTTGGTATTAAAAGGTCCCACTCAACTGATCTGTGAGTCTATATACAGTCTAATGCAACGAATTAAAAAATCAACCACCCCGATTATCCAAGCTATTAGCAATCCTACCGTACGTCATCTAAGCTATGGAATTTATGATATGAAAACGGCTGGTTGTAGCTTCACACAACTTCGAAAGTACTGTATTATTTCTCATTAAGTGCATATATTTCTATCCTTAGTATGTGAGTTGTCATTGTATCATTAATATTAGGAATTTGGATAATGGTCTACCAATAAACTTATTCATCTTCATTTTTCATACAAAACATTGAAATAAATAAGCAAGTGTGCCTTAAACTTCGATCTGACACCAAACAGTTAAAGAAAACGACTAGCGAATTTTTTCGGTGGTAACTCTGTTATTTGTGTGATTTTTTCCGAATTATCAGCCCCATCTGTAAAATACTTGGTCAAGGGCCTAACAACTTCAATACAACTACATTTCGCATCGTCGGTAAAGATTAATTTATTTAACCTCGTATTAGCTATGCAATAATCAACTCTTACCTCGAAGCAAAGAAACGTACAAGTTATATATCCAGTCGACCACTGTGACTGTATTTTCTGTGGATAGCTTCTGTACAAACGGCGATAAAAAGACTTCTTTACAATCACCATATATGTACATAATAATGGCATGTTATATATATATATATATATATATATATATACAGGGTGGGCCGAAAGTCTGGATCCATAGGAAAATATTTATTTTAATACATAAATTACAACAAATGGTAAATACTTAAAATGAATATCAACTTTAACTCGTAAATGCGTATCCGTGATACTGTACGGTGGTTCGTACTCCAGTATAAACAACAAATTATAACAAATGCTCAAATTGGCGGCCACTGACATCGAGACACTTAGGGATGGAATTTATGATTTTTAATAATTCTTCGAATTGACGTTCTCGAGATGCGTGTTTCATTTGATAATCTTCTTGTTGACTTTACTGGACTATTCGTTAAAGTTTCACATACCATTGCAGAGGTATTTTCATCAGTTGCAGTTTTTGGACGACCAGAACGCCGTCGATCATGTACAGTACACTTCCTGTTTCTTTGAAACGTTTAAACAACTTGCCAACAGTCGCATGTTTTACTGGATGCTTATCAGGATGATTTCTATTGAATTCGGTAGCAACTTCTCTGTGTGTAGCGCCCTGTCTTGCGTACATGAGCACAAGTTCTACCCGGTCTTCTGTTGTTAGATTCGAAGCCATTTCCGGGCTGAAATAAAAAAAGTATTTGAGTATTTATACTGGAGTACGAACTACTGTACAGTATCACGGATACGCATTTACGAGTTAAAGTTGATATTCATTTTAAGTATTTACCATTTGTTGTAATTTATGTATTAAAATAAATATTTTCCTATGGATCCAGACTTTTCGCCCACCCTGTATATATATATATATATATATACAGGGTGTTTTAGGAGGAAAGGTCAATACTTCGGGAGGTGATAGTATCGGTCATTGTGAGAAAAAAGTTCATATGAACATGTGTCTAATTCTGAATAGTTACGGAGATAGAGCTGTTTGAATCTGATGCGCGCGCAGCTCTTCCTTCCCCCGCGGTGGTCCCACTCAATGGCCACCAAGGTCTCCAGACCTCTCTCCGTTAGATTATTGTTTGTGGGGGTGGATGAAAAGTCGTTTACAAAACAAAGGTGGATACACGAGACGAATTTCTCGCGCGCATTTTGGATGCTGCTGCCCGCATAAAGGAACGTCAAGATCAACTCAGACGAACAACACGCGATCTTCGCACACGAGTTGCACAGTGCGTTGAGGTTGACGGTGGGATTTTCGAAAACGTATTGTAAACTGTAACAAATTTGTCATTTCTGTATCTGATACCATTCAAAATGCCAATGTTTAAACATTAAATGTTAGAAACTGTAATTGGTTTCTCTTTCTTGATTACCATTAACAATGCTTTTGTATTTGTAGATTCAAACAGTTCTATCTCCGTAACCATTCAGAATTAGACACATGTTCATATTAACTTTTTCTCTCACAATGACCGATACTATCACCTCCCGAAGTATTGACCTTTCCTCCTGTGAAACACCCTGTGTATATATATATCAGCCCTTCTCAAAAGACTAGGATGAACGCGAATACATGCAATTTATATTTCGTAAATTCAAATATCGATATCTTCCTTCATAGACGTATATTTCACCCATGTAGTTTTCTGTTATTTACATCGCCTCACGTTTCTCGAAAATAGTAGAGAAGTTCTTATAACTACGCCACTTAATTGATAACTTATGAACTAATTGAGTTTGGTATTAAAAGGTCCCACTCAACTGATCTGTGAGTCTATATACAGTCTAATGCAACGAATTAAAAAATCAACCACCCCGATTATCCAAGCTATTAGCAATCCTACCGTACGTCATCTAAGCTATGGAATTTATGATATGAAAACGGCTGGTTGTAGCTTCACACAACTTCGAAAGTACTGTATTATTTCTCATTAAGTGCATATATTTCTATCCTTAGTATGTGAGTTGTCATTGTATCATTAATATTAGGAATTTGGATAATGGTCTACCAATAAACTTATTCATCTTCATTTTTCATACAAAACATTGAAATAAATAAGCAAGTGTGCCTTAAACTTCGATCTGACACCAAACAGTTAAAGAAAACGACTAGCGAATTTTTTCGGTGGTAACTCTGTTATTTGTGTGATTTTTTCCGAATTATCAGCCCCATCTGTAAAATACTTGGTCAAGGGCCTAACAACTTCAATACAACTACATTTCGCATCGTCGGTAAAGATTAATTTATTTAACCTCGTATTAGCTATGCAATAATCAACTCTTACCTCGAAGCAAAGAAACGTACAAGTTATATATCCAGTCGACCACTGTGACTGTATTTTCTGTGGATAGCTTCTGTACAAACGGCGATAAAAAGACTTCTTTACAATCACCATATATGTACATAATAATGGCATGTTATATATATATATATATATATATATATATATATAGGGTGGGCCGAAAGTCTGGATCCATAGGAAAATATTTATTTTAATACATAAATTACAACAAATGGTAAATACTTAAAATGAATATCAACTTTAACTCGTAAATGCGTATCCGTGATACTGTACGGTGGTTCGTACTCCAGTATAAACAACAAATTATAACAAATGCTCAAATTGGCGGCCTCTGACATCGAGACACTTAGGGATGGAATTTATGATTTTTAATAATTCTTCGAATTGACGTTCTCGAGATGCGTGTTTCATTTGATAATCTTCTTGTTGACTTTACTGGACTATTCGTTAAAGTTTCACATACCATTGCAGAGGTATTTTCATCAGTTGCAGTTTTTGGACGACCAGAACGCCGTCGATCATGTACAGTACACTTCCTGTTTCTTTGAAACGTTTAAAAACTTGCCAACAGTCGCATGTTTTACTGGATGCTTATCAGGATGATTTCTATTGAATTCGGTAGCAACTTCTCTGTGTGTAGCGCCCTGTCTTGCGTACATGAGCACAAGTTCTACCCGGTCTTCTGTTGTTAGATTCGAAGCCATTTCCGGGCTGAAATAAAAAAAGTATTTGAGTATTTATACTGGAGTACGAACTACTGTACAGTATCACGGATACGCATTTACGAGTTAAAGTTGATATTCATTTTAAGTATTTACCATTTGTTGTAATTTATGTATTAAAATAAATATTTTCCTATGGATCCAGACTTTTCGCCCACCCTGTATATATATATATATATATATATATCAGGTTTTTTAGGAGGAAAGGTCAATACTTCGGGAGTGATAGTATCGGTCATTGTGAGAAAAAAAGTTCATATGAACATGTGTCTAATTCTGAATAGTTACGGAGATAGAGCTGTTTGAATCTGATGCGCGCGCAGCTCTTCCTTCCCCGCGGTGGTCCCACTCAATGGCCACCAAGGTCTCCAGACCTCTCTCCGTTAGATTATTGTTTGTGGGGGTGGATGAAAAGTCGTTTACAAAACAAAGGTGGATACACGAGACGAATTTCTCGCGCGCATTTTGGATGCTGCTGCCCGCATAAAGGAACGTCAAGATCAACTCAGACGAACAACACGCGATCTTCGCACACGAGTTGCACAGTGCGTTGAGGTTGACGGTGGGATTTTCGAAAACGTATTGTAAACTGTAACAAATTTGTCATTTCTGTATCTGATACCATTCAAAATGCCAATGTTTAAACATTAAATGTTAGAAACTGTAATTGGTTTCTCTTTCTTGATTACCATTAACAATGCTTTTGTATTTGTAGATTCAAACAGTTCTATCTCCGTAACCATTCAGAATAGACACATGTTCATATTAACTTTTTCTCTCACAATGACCGATACTATCACCTCCGAAGTATTGACCTTTCCTCCTGTGAAACACCCTGTGTATATATATATCAGCCCTTCTCAAAGACTAGGATGAACGCGAATACATGCAATTTATATTTCGTAAATTCAAATATCGATATCTTCCTTCATAGACGTATATTTCACCCATGTAGTTTTTCTGTTATTTACATCGCCTCACGTTTTCTCGAAAATAGTAGAGAAGTTCTTATAACTACGCCACTTAATTGATAACTTATGAACTAATTGAGTTTGGTATTAAAAGGTCCCACTCAACTGATCTGTGAGTCTATATACAGTCTAATGCAACGAATTAAAAAATCAACCACCCCGATTATCCAAGCTATTAGCAATCCTACCGTACGTCATCTAAGCTATGGAATTTATGATATGAAAACGGCTGGTTGTAGCTTCACACAACTTCGAAAGTACTGTATTATTTCTCATTAAGTGCATATATTTCTATCCTTAGTATGTGAGTTGTCATTGTATCATTAATATTAGGAATTTGGATAATGGTCTACCAATAAACTTATTCATCTTCATTTTCATACAAAACATTGAAATAAATAAGCAAGTGTGCTTAAACTTCGATCTGACACCAAACAGTTAAAGAAAACGACTAGCGAATTTTTTCGGTGGTAACTCTGTTATTTGTGTGATTTTTCCGAATTATCAGCCCCATCTGTAAAATACTTGGTCAAGGGCCTAACAACTTCAATACAACTACATTTCGCATCGTCGGTAAATTAATTTATTTAACCTCGTATTAGCTATGCAATAATCAACTCTTACCTCGAAGCAAAGAAACGTACAAGTTATATATCCAGTCGACCACTGTGACTGTATTTTCTGTGGATAGCTTCTGTACAAACGGCGATAAAAAGACTTCTTTACAATCACCATATATGTACATAATAATGGCATGTTATATATATATATATATATATATATACAGGGTGGGCCGAAAGTCTGGATCCATAGGAAAATATTTATTTAATACATAAATTACAACAAATGGTAAATACTTAAATGAATATCAACTTTAACTCGTAATGCGTATCCGTGATACTGTACGGTGGTTCGTACTCCAGTATAAACAACAATTATAACAAATGCTCAAATTGGCGGCCTCTGACATCGAGACACTTAGGGATGGAATTTATGATTTTTAATAATTCTTCGAATTGACGTTCTCGAGATGCGTGTTTCATTTGATAATCTTCTTGTTGACTTTACTGGACTATTCGTTAAAGTTTCACATACCATTGCAGAGGTATTTTCATCAGTTGCAGTTTTTGGACGACCAGAACGCCGTCGATCATGTACAGTACACTTCCTGTTTCTTTGAAACGTTTAAACAACTTGCCAACAGTCGCATGTTTTACTGGATGCTTATCAGGATGATTTCTATTGAATTCGGTAGCAACTTCTCTGTGTGTAGCGCCCTGTCTTGCGTACATGAGCACAAGTTCTACCCGTCTTCTGTTGTTAGATTCGAAGCCATTTCCGGGCTGAAATAAAAATATTTGAGTATTTATACTGGAGTACGAACTACTGTACAGTATCACGGATACGCATTTACGAGTTAAAGTTGATATTCATTTTAAGTATTTACCATTTGTTGTAATTTATGTATTAAAATAAATATTTTCCTATGGATCCAGACTTTTCGCCCACCCTGTATATATATATATATATATATATACAGGGTGTTTTAGAGGAAAGGTCAATACTTCGGGAGGTGATAGTATCGGTCATTGTGAGAAAAAAGTTCATATGAACATGTGTCTAATTCTGAATAGTTACGGAGATAGAGCTGTTTGAATCTGATGCGCGCGCAGCTCTTCCTTCCCCCGCGGTGGTCCCACTCAATGGCCACCAAGGTCTCCAGACCTCTCTCCGTTAGATTATTTTGTTTGGGGGTGGATGAAAAGTCGTTTACAAACAAAGGTGGATACACGAGACGAATTTCTCGCGCGCATTTTGGATGCTGCTGCCCGCATAAAGGAACGTCAAGATCAACTCAGACGAACAACACGCGATCTTCGCACACGAGTTGCACAGTGCGTTGAGGTTGACGGTGGGATTTTCGAAAACGTATTGTAAACTGTAACAAATTTGTCATTTCTGTATCTGATACCATTCAAAATGCCAATGTTTAAACATTAAATGTTAGAAACTGTAATTGGTTTCTCTTTCTTGATTACCATTAACATGCTTTTGTATTTGTAGATTCAAACAGTTCTATCTCCGTAACCATTCAGAATTAGACACATGTTCATATTAACTTTTTCTCTCACAATGACCGATACTATCACCTCCCGAAGTATTGACCTTTCTCCTGTGAAACACCCTGTGTATATATATCAGCCCTTCTCAAAACTAGGATGAACGCGAATACATGCAATTTATATTTCGTAATTCAAATATCGATATCTTCCTTCATAGACGTATATTTCACCCATGTAGTTTTCTGTTATTTACATCGCCTCACGTTTCTCGAAAATAGTAGAGAAGTTCTTATAACTACGCCACTTAATTGATAACTTATGAACTAATTGAGTTTGGTATTAAAAGGTCCCACTCAACTGATCTGTGAGTCTATATACAGTCTATGCAACGAATTAAAAAATCAACCACCCCGATTATCCAAGCTATTAGCAATCCTACCGTACGTCATCTAAGCTATGGAATTTATGATATGAAAACGGCTGGTTGTAGCTTCACACAACTTCGAAAGTACTGTATTATTTCTCATTAAGTGCATATATTTCTATCCTTAGTATGTGAGTTGTCATGTATCATTAATATTAGGAATTTGGATAATGGTCTACCAATAAACTTATTCATCTTCATTTTTCATACAAAACATTGAAATAAATAAGCAAGTGTGCCTTAAACTTCGATCTGACACCAAAGTTAAGAAAACGACTAGCGAATTTTTTCGGTGGTAACTCTGTTATTTGTGTGATTTTTTCCGAATTATCAGCCCCATCTGTAAAATACTTGGTCAAGGGCCTAACAACTTCAATACAACTACATTTCGCATCGTCGGTAAAGATTAATTTATTTAACCTCGTATTAGCTATGCAATAATCAACTCTTACCTCGAAGCAAAGAACGTACAAGTTATATATCCAGTCGACCACTGTGACTGTATTTTCTGTGGATAGCTTCTGTACAAACGGCGATAAAAAGACTTCTTTACAATCACCATATATGTACATAATAATGGCATGTTATATATATATATATATATATATATATACGAGGGTGGCCGAAAGTCTGGATCCATAGGAAATATTTATTTTAATACATAAATTACAACAAATGGTAATACTTAAAATGAATATCAACTTTAACTCGTAAATGCGTATCCGTGATACTGTACGGTGGTTCGTACTCCAGTATAAACAACAAATTATAACAAATGCTCAAATTGGCGGCCTCTGACATCGAGACACTTAGGGATGGAATTTATGATTTTTAATAATTCTTCGAATTGACGTTCTCGAGATGCGTGTTTCATTGATAATCTTCTTGTTGACTTTACTGGACTATTCGTTAAGTTTCACATACCATTGCAGAGGTATTTTCATCAGTTGCAGTTTTTGGACGACCAGAACGCCGTCGATCATGTACAGTACACTTCCTGTTCTTTGAAACGTTTAAACAACTTGCCAACAGTCGCATGTTTTACTGGATGCTTATCAGGATGATTTCTATTGAATTCGGTAGCACTTCTCTGTGTGTAGCGCCCTGTCTTGCGTACATGAGCACAAGTTCTACCCGGTCTTCTGTTGTTAGATTCGAAGCCATTTCCGGGCTGAAATAAAAAAGTATTTGAGTATTTATACTGGAGTACGAACTACTGTACAGTATCACGGATACGCATTTACGAGTTAAAGTTGATATTCATTTTAAGTATTTACCATTTGTTGTAATTTATGTATTAAAATAATATTTTCCTATGGATCCAGACTTTTCGCCCACCCTGTATATATATATATATATATATATATATATATATATATATATATATATATATACAGGGTGTTTTAGGAGGAAAGGTCAATACTTCGGGAGGTGATAGTATCGGTCATTGTGAGAAAAAAGTTCATATGAACATGTGTCTATTCTGAATAGTTACGGAGATAGAGCTGTTTGAATCTGATGCGCGCGCAGCTCTTCCTTCCCCGCGGTGGTCCCACTCAATGGCCACCAAGGTCTCCAGACCTCTCTCCGTTAGATTATTGTTTGTGGGGGTGGATGAAAAGTCGTTTACAAAACAAAGTGGATACACGAGACGAATTTCTCGCGCGCATTTTGGATGCTGCTGCCCGCATAAAGGAACGTCAGATCACTCAGACGAACAACACGCGATCTTCGCACACGAGTTGCACAGTGCGTTGAGGTTGACGGTGGGATTTTCGAAAACGTATTGTAAACTGTAACAATTTGTCATTTCTGTATCTGATACCATTCAAAATGCCAATGTTTAAACATTAAATGTTAGAAACTGTAATTGGTTTCTCTTTCTTGATTACCATTAACATGCTTTTGTATTTGTAGATTCAAACAGTTCTATCTCCGTAACCATTCAGAATTAGACACATGTTCATATTAACTTTTTCTCTCACAATGACCGATACTATCACCTCCCGAAGTATTGACCTTTCCTCCTGTGAAACACCCTGTGTATATATATATCAGCCCTTCTCAAAAGACTAGGATGAACGCGAATACATGCAATTTATTTCGTAAATTCAATATCGATATCTTCCTTCATAGACGTATATTTCACCCATGTAGTTTTCTGTTATTTACATCGCCTCACGTTTCTCGAAAATAGTAGAGAAGTTCTTATAACTACGCCACTTAATTGATAACTATGAACTAATTGAGTTTGGTATTAAAAGGTCCCACTCAACTGATCTGTGAGTCTATATACAGTCTAATGCAACGAATTAAAAAATCAACCACCCCGATTATCCAAGCTATTAGCAATCCTACCGTACGTCATCTAAGCTATGGAATTTATGATATGAAAACGGCTGGTTGTAGCTTCACACAACTTCGAAAGTACTGTATTATTTTCTCATTAAGTGCATATATTTCTATCCTTAGTATGTGAGTTGTCATTGTATCTTAATATTAGGATTTGGATAATGGTCTACCAATAACTTATTCATCTTCATTTTTCATACAAACATTGAAATAAATAAGCAAGTGTGCCTTAACTTCGATCTGACACCAAAGTTAAAGAAAACGACTAGCGAATTTTTTCGGTGGTAACTCTGTTTATTTGTGTGATTTTTTTCCGAATTATCACCCCATCTGTAAAATACTTGGTCAAGGGCCTAACAACTTCAATACAACTACATTTCGCATCGTCGGTAAAGATTAATTTATTTAACCTCGTATTAGCTATGCAATAATCAACTCTTACCTCGAAGCAAAGAAACGTACAAGTTATATATCCCGTCGACCACTGTGCTGTATTTTCTGTGGATAGCTTCTGTACAAACGGCGATAAAAAGACTTCTTTACAATCACCATATATGTACATAATAATGGCATGTTATATATATATATATATATATATATATACAGGGTGGGCCGAAAGTCTGGATCCATAGGAAATATTTATTTTAATACATAAATTACAACAAATGTAAATACTTAAATGATATCAACTTTAACTCGTAAATGCGTATCCGTGATACTGTACGGTGGTTTTCGTACTCCAGTATAAACAACAAATTATAACAATGCTCAAATTGGCGGCCTCTGACATCGAGACACTTAGGGATGGAATTTATGATTTTTAATAATTCTTCGAATTGACGTTCTCGAGATGCGTTTTCATTGATAATCTTCTTGTTGACTTTACTGGACTATTCGTTAAAGTTTCACATACCATTGCAGAGGTATTTTCATCAGTTGCAGTTTTTGGACGACCAGAACGCCGTCGATCATGTACATACACTTCCTGTTTCTTTGAAACGTTTAAACAACTTGCCAACAGTCGCATGTGTTACTGGATGCTTTCAGGATGATTTTTCTATTGAATTCGGTAGCAACTTCTCTGTGTGTAGCGCCCTGTCTTGCGTACATGAGCACAAGTTCTACCCGGTCTTCTGTTGTTAGATTCGAAGCCATTTCTGGGCTGAAATAAAAAAGTATTTGAGTATTTATACTGGAGTACGAACTACTGTACAGTATCACGGATACGCATTTACGAGTTAAAGTTGATATTCATTTTAAGTATTTACCATTTGTTGTAATTTATGTATTAAAAATAAATATTTCCTATGGATCCAGACTTTCGGCCCACCCTGTATATATATATATATATATATATATATATATAATATATATGTTAAGCATAACAATATTAAAACCTCATCAATAAATATATTCCCTTTTTAACTCAACTAAAAGAATCTGCAAGTTTTTATAATCTATTTGATGTTTAAAATCAAATTGTTAAAGACGCCAATAACTATCGCATACAAATTCAGCTAAGACATAATAGAAAATTAAATCAAGTGGGCCTGAAATCGAACCTTCAACTCTTAACCCTGATCGAACAATTTTCTAAGAGAATTTGAGCAACAACGAAAGACGACTTCTCTCTTTGGGCCTATATTTTAAGCTACCAAACTTTAAGATAAATTATTTTAAACACTTTTTATCCTTTGAAAAACTTTTTCATAGTTTAAAACGAATCCTAATAGCTAACAATACCAAATTTTCCCATTAGACCTGGCCTTTCTGCCTACATCACCCATAAATACCTTTATAAATTTAAAACTCATAAAGTTTTCCCCCCTAATCAATAGTAAGATATCGCTTGCCTAAAAGAATCATCCAGGGATGACTCCATCATAATTTCACGTCCTGACAAAAGCAAAGATACCGTTCTTCTTAACAAATCAGATGATGATAACCCTATATGGACAACTGTTACAAATTTCTAACCTTTCATATACACGCATTTATAACTTAACCCTATAGAAAATTCTGTCCATAGAGGGATAATAAGTTGAATAAAGCCCTCAACGACTCCGCCAAATTCAAAAAGATTAATGATAAGCCTCTAGCACTTTCCCTAAACTTGAAGATAAAATCAACCGTTTCCTCAAAATTTATATGATCAAAATAAAATTTCGGAGGATGATTACGACCAAATGCACTCTACCGTCACCTCCCCAGACACTCTTTACGGCCTCCCTAAAATACACATACCAAATTTACCCATTAGACCTATCCTTTTTGCCTACATCACCCATAATTTCCACCTAGCAAAATTCCTAATTCCCCCCACCTCCACCTTAGCCTCTAATGAGAATGAATATTCCATCCCTATTTCCCACGAATTCGTCAAAGAAATACTGACGTTGAACAATTCAAACAACCTCCATATGCACAGCTTTAACATAGTATTCCTCTACAGCAACGTGCTAAATAGAGAAGCCAACGACATCTGCACCAACAATTTATTTTCTATAATCAGAACACAGACCTCAACCTAACGAAACAAGAATTTACCAAACTGCTAACCCTTACCACTTCAGACACCTACTTCTTTTCAACTTTACCAACAAACCTATTCACTAGCCAGGGGGATCCCCCTAAGAGCTACATTAGCTAACATATTTCTCTGTTATCACGAAAATAATGGCTACTCCATTGCCCCACCCATTACAAACACACTTATATAAAAGATATGTCGACGACACCTTTCTACTCTTTCACATTGCTAACCACGACCCTCTTTTTATTAACTATCTCAATTCCCAGCATCATAGCATCAAATTCACTAAAGAAAACGAATCTAACAACACCCTACCCTTTTTAGATAAACAATAACAAAACAAAATAAATTCAGCACTTCTATATATTGAAAACCTACATATACAAACCTAGATACAAACTGTTTAAACTACACCCCCTTACTACAGGGTGGGCGGAAAGTAGCTCCCTATTTTGGATTGGTAAAAAAATACATATATTATCCATTTATTTCAGAAGAAATAATATGAAAAGGTAGGCATACATGGTAGGTTTTCTCTAAAATTCAATGTGGGCTCCAACTCTTTCCTCCAGCTTCTGGAGCCGCCCAGGAATGGCGTCCACTGACTTTAGCAGGAACTCCGGCGGGATGGAGGACATGACTTCCCGAATTCGGTCCTCCAGTTCTTCCAATGTCCTCGGTTTGGTGCGGTAGACTTCTTCCTTTACCCACCCCCAAAGAAAGAAGTCGCACGGTGTCAAGTCGGGGCTCCTGGCTGGCCATTGATGTGGACTGGTATGACCTCAGATCAGGTTGTGGGCCCGTTCCTTCTGCGCAACACCATGAATGCTGAGCGGTACCTTGCTATGTTGCGAAACGAGGTCTGGCCGGTTGTCAGCACATGGGAGAACATCGACGATCTGATATTTATGCAAGATGGCGCCCCTCCGCACTTCGCTCTTGTTGTCCGTGAGTGGCTGGATGCCCACTTCCCTGGGCGTTGGATGGGTCGTCGTGGTCCACATCAATGGCCAGCCAGGAGCCCCGACTTGACACCGTGCGACTTCTTTCTTTGGGGGTGGGTAAAGGAAGAAGTCTACCGCACCAAACCGAGGACATTGGAAGAACTGGAGGACCGAATTCGGGAAGTCATGTCCTCCATCCCGCCGGAGTTCCTGCTAAAGTCAGTGGACGCCATTCCTGGGCGGCTCCAGAAGCTGGTGGAAAGAGTTGGAGCCCACATTGAATTTTAGAGAAAACCTACCATGTATGCCTACCTTTTCATATTATTTCTTCTGAAATAAATGGATAATATATGTATTTTTTTACCAATCCAAAATAGGGAGCTACTTTCCGCCCACCCTGTATATAAAATTAACATTAAAATCGTAATCCATCGTGCTTATCAACTTTGTTCCTCCTACTTATCTTTCCACAACGAAATAGAATTCGTTCACAGTTTCTGCATTAGTAATTCTTTCCCAAAACATTTACTACATTCTCTAACTAGAAATTTTCTCAACAACATTTATGAGCCCCCCCTTAAAGTCCCCACTGTTAAAAAAGATATACATTACTTTTCTTCTCCCTACTATGACTATATTAGTTACAAAATACAATCAGAACTTCGCCACCTATTCAACCCACTTTACCCTCAATTTAGTCATCAATTTGTATTCATCAAGAATACTAGCATTAATTCGTATCTCAACCATAAAGAAAAAACCCAGCCCCTTGTCTCATCAATATCTACTGTTTCGTTTGTACTCACTGCAATACGAGCTATATTGGCAGCACCATTCGCCAACACCAAACAAGAGCGGACGAACATCGTGTCATTTCTACCCAATCACCCACTGCTCCCCACCAATTTCAAAATTATCAATTCAGCATACCAATCAACTGACCTCAGCACCCTCGAATCCCTATATATCCTCAATACAAAACCCTGGGGTTAATAACACACTGGATTGGTGCACCAACTGCACCATTAAACATAATCAATCAATCAATCAGTACAAAACCTACTCTCGACGACTACAGGTTTTACAGTTCTTACCTCTATACATTTTATATAATTTTAACTTTAAATTATTATCATAGGACTGTACAAATATTTTGGTATAAAATCATTTACAATATTTGTACACTTTTTATTTTTTTACTTCTTAGCAATGATGATGGAAATCCAATTTCCGAAACGTCTGACTAATAAACATGTACCACCAACTAATCCTCCTATTCTTTATATATATATATATATATATATATATATATATATATATGGGGCTGATAATTCGGAAAGAATCACATAAATAACAGTTACCACCGAAAAAATTCGCTAGTCGTTTTCTTTAACTGTTTGGTGTCAGATCGAATTTTAAGGCATACTTGCTTATTTATTTCAATGTTTTGTATGAAAAATGAAGATGAATAAGTTTATTGGTAGACCTTTATCCAAATTCCTAATATTCATAATACAATGACAAATCACATACTAAGGATAGAAATATATGCAATTAATGAGAAATAATACAGTACTTTCGAAGTTGAGTAAAGCTACAACCAGCCGTTTTCATATCATAAATTCCATAGCTTAGAAGATGTACGGTAGGATTGCTAATAGCTTGGATAATCGGGGTGGTTGATTTTTTAATTCGTTGCATTAGACTGTATATAGACACACAGATCAGTTGAGTGGGACCTTTTAATACCAAACTCAATTAGTTCATAAGTTATCATTTAAGTGGCGTAGTTATAAGAACTTCTCTACTATTTTCGAGAAACGTGAGGCGATGTAAATAACAGAAAACTACATGGGTGAAATATACGTCTATGAAGGAAGATATCGATATTTGAATTTACGAAATATAAATTGCATGTATTCGCGTTCATCCTAGTCTTTTGAAAAGGGCTGATATATATATATATATTTGATAATATTTGTTGTTCATGATGATTGTTATCACGTTACAATACGAATGGATTGAAATATGTTAGCCTCCCCTTAGAGTAGATAAATGAAATTAAAATTAATTTATTTAATAGTTTTTGGATCTATTTCGTAATACAAAATATTAGGACAAGGCAAAATTTGTTTGAGTTGATTGTATATATTCTAACTTTATTCTGTGTGGTATCGTTATTAATATATTAAGCCAAGACGATGAGATTATGGACGGCGTTAAAGAAATCTTTGCTATTTAGCCATACACTACAGTTCTTATATACAAAATATATACGTTTGTTACATTTACTAGTATATATATATATATATATATCAGCAGAAGGCTGGTGTTCCAGAAATGGATCTTCTGCACGAACGCTTCCAGCGTTTGTTTGCTTGGTTTTGTCTATTTTTACATGTTTGTTTTTGTTTGTCTCATGAAAGATCCCCACAGGAGGCTTTTTTCTCGTGAAGGAAGACGAGGATGAATCCCTTTTAATTTTTTTTAATTTTTAAAATTTAAATTTTTTCTTTTTTCCCACACAAGGAGGAGGAGGGCCCCCTCAAGGGGCAAGTGCCCTTCATTAAGACCTGTCAGGCCCCATAAATTGGTTAGGAACTTAAGCAAAGGGGAGGTTCCCTTATAACGGAGGCGAAGGCCTTCAGGGGGCCCCTCCAGGGGGCAAGTGCCCTTCATTAAGACCTGTGAGGCCCCATAAATGGGTTAGGAACTTAAGGAAGGGGGGCCCCTTATAACGGCGGCGAAGGCCTCCAGGGGCAGGATTCAAAGCACTTCAAATTCCTCGTCCGAAATGTAAGAATACTACCCAGGGGTCCTTATTCACCTCGTCGGTCCGTCACCTCATCGCCGGCGGTGGGTCTTCATAACCACTTCCCCCGTGTTGCGCGCATGTTTTATGTACACACCTGTCTGTTGTTGTAAGTGTGCGAGTCATTAAAGGGCTTTATAACCGTAAGTGTGCGGATTGTTTCTTGTTATGATAGCGAGCTTGTCCTCTGGTATGAAACTGTTTTTGAATACAGTAAAGCACTGACAAACAATCGTGGTTGCTGCCTGTAGCGGATCGCAAATGAATCGGGTAATATACATGCTTCTAAAAGTTTGAAAGCACACTTTAAGTACACGTACATCATTCACACAATAACGTTCATATTCAGTCGCTATATTGTACAGATTATTTTCATTGAAACTGTTGTAATAATGAACAAAGACTGCTCGTTCACTCGCGCTCATACTGTCGTAGTTAAAGTAATGTTTGGGGGTGTTAATCCTACGTAGTTTAAAGTGTCGCGAGGGAGGAAAATGTAAGGAAATATCTTTTTTAAACTTCGGCATCCACCCCATCACCTTGGGTAACTAAATAAACTTACAAGGCGTGAACAATTATGTGTCTTTGAACTGAACATTTTCGCTTATCTACATTTGTATGAGCTTATTACCTCTCTTCAAGGGGTCACCCGTGAATATTGCTGAGTTATCATGTTCAAGCAGTTCCTTATAAAGAAACTGTGTATCAAACTTTGCGGCGTTATGCGCTAGAACATACATTCTTTTTAACTGATCGGTTAGCCTGACTATATAATGCACGAACAACTTCACCGGTGATTCTGTCATAGTCATCTTAAAAATATTTGTCCGTTTACCATACTCCGACACTCATCACACTAAAAAATTCGAACATTCGTCGCAGAGGGTTTGGCTCACGAGTAAATGTGTGATAACTTCTTTCGTCTCAGGGTTAGTGTAGGTCTCTGTGTTTTAGTATACAGTAATACACAAGTTATTTTTAGGCTTGCCATCATTCATATAACAAACATGCTTCATCCAATCTGCTTTATATTTCTCATGACAAGTAGGGCAATGAATTTCATCACACCTATGCTTGAACTGACCCCCCTTCATTCATCGTATATATATATATATATATATATATATATATATATATATATATATATATATATACACAAGAAATACTATGTATAATAGAGACTGAAACCAAACCTACCGTAAAATACTGAAACATATTTCAGAGAGACAAATCAGGATACTATTCAGACAACGGAGACAAAGCGTAAAACTTCTCCACAGATGCAGAACTGATGTAAAGAGACTCAAACTAGAGAGGAAAATAGGCGAAATAGAAATGGACCTAAAGCAAACATTCATACATAAGACAAACGAGGAGGAAAACAAGGTAGCAGAAAACATAAAAAATAACCCAAAATACTTCTACACGTTTGTGAAAAGGAAAATACAGTGCAAGGGGAGTATTGGTCCGTTGATAGCCGGGGAGGCCAAATACACAAATGACCCGAAAAAAATAAGGGAACTGCTTAGGGAACAATTTAACTCTGTTTAGCACCTCTAAGTCCGAGATGGAAGTAGAAAACTCAGACGAATTTTTCGACATGGATACAAATCAGCCAAGAACAAATTTTGGTACAAACCTATTAATAGACTTCGAGTTCTCGGAAGTAGATGTAATTAAGGTTTTATTACAGATGCGAGACAATTCGGCGCCAAGACCAGACACATGAAGAGCCACATTTCTGAAGAAATGCAAAGACAGTAATGCCAAACCGCTATACTTACTATGGAGGAAATCACTCGATACAGGACAAATTCCACTCCCATTAAAGAACGCGAACATTGCCCCCCCTAATGGTGGAAACAGAGCAATGCCCAAGAATTATCAGCTAGTGGCTCTCACCTCACACCTTATAAAGTGCTTTGAACGTATGATTAGAGGCAAAACAACCTACCACCTACAAGAAAAGGACTTGTACAACCCAAATCAACATGGCTTCAGGGCTGGAAGATCATGCTTATCACAGCTATTAGACCACCAGGAGAAAATATTGGAAACATTTTGTCGAGGGCAAAACATAGATGTAATATATACTGACTTTGCTAAAGCCTTCGATAAATGTGACCATGGCACACAAACTTAAGAATACAGGAATTACTGGAAAGCTAGGAAGATGGCTATTTAATTTCTTGACGCAAATAACACAAAGAGTGGTGGTAAACGGAGTTAAATCGGAAGTCTCGGAGGTCATGAGTTCTGTCCCACAAGGGACAGTATTAACTCCCTTGCTGTTCATAATAATGATTGCAGATATTGATGCAGATATTAAGGACAGTATTGTATCATGTTTCGCAGATGACACAAAGATATGTAAGGAAATATTGAACGAAGGTGACATAGAAAAATTACAAAATGACATTGAAACATTATTCAAGTGGGCAGAGGACAACAATATGAAGTTCAACAAAGAAAAATTCCAACTTCTAAGATATGTTAATCACAAGGAGCTGCAGAATAAAAGGTACAAAACTCTGCAAGACAAACAGATAACACCAAATCCACAAGTCAGGGATCTTGGAGTAATAATGTCGTCGGATACAGAATTCAGAGAGCACTACAACATCAAAATTACAACGGCTAGAAAAATAATGGGAATCATGTGGAGGAGCTTCCGCAGCAGAAAAGCTCAAATTATTGAAGAGTCTAGTCCTACCAATAATTGAGTATTACGTAGTGCTCACAAGCCCATGCAGAAAACAAGACATTGCGAACACTGAAGCTATACAAACGACTTTTACGTGTAAGATAGAAGAAACCGAAAGTGAAGACTACTGGTCTCGACTGTAATCCCAGAGACTCTACTCTCTCGAAAAAAGGCGCGAGTGGTACACAATATGAAAAATACTTGAGGGCTTTGTCCCTAACCTTAGAAATGAACTGAAAACAAACTAGAATGAGAGAAGAGGTAGATTTTGTACAGTCACAGCTGCTGTGGGACAGGGGACCATGAAAACGAGGATGGAAAATACCGTCAGACTAAGAGGACCAAAGCTTTTCAATGTCCTACGGAAAGAAGTGAGGAATTTCCAGCACACTGACCTGAATAACTTCAAGAACCAGCTGGACAGATTCCTAGGCAAAGTCTCTGACCAGCCATGCCTGGCTGGCTACGAGGGAAGGAGGAGATCAGACAGCAATTCCCTCCTTCACCAAATTCCGCAAATGAGGCGGGATGCTGCAGAGGGGTCGACCGCCGGTCGATCCTGAACCGTCGTTCGAACTCGCATAAAGTAACATAAAGTAAGTGTGTGTGTGTGTGTGTGTATATATATATAATATATATATATATATATAACCTCAAACTGAACCCAGTAACCATCCAAACAACACTGGAAAACGGGAAAGGCAAAATGTGTAGTGTTCCCAAACTAAAACTAAAAGCCAACAAGGGACACCCTCAACACTAAACGAAAATAGCTTGGTTGTCATGGGGCGAAGACTTTTTAACCAGCTTCCGAAAGACCTCAGGAACATCACAGGTGTTAAAGTTGAAATCTTCAAAAGAAGACTAGATGTCTGACCCAGTACGGTACTGGGTGAGCCGGGTGTGCCTGCCTATGTGCGATGGAGATTGCAAAAGAGCAATTCGCTCCTCCATCAGGCTATCTCAAGAGGTGGAGCTTCACCTTCGTGTGAAGAGACCGACGCACGAAACTCCTACCAGGTATATATATATATATATATATATATATATATAATATATATACAGGGCGTCCCCAAAAAATGTATACACACTTTAAATAATTATAAAGGCAGTGTTTATTAAAATACATTTCATTTTCAAAATGTAATAGAATCTACAGACATTATTTAATTGTTTTGTCAACGCCTGTTTTCAAACTGACGTCCGTTCTGGTCCAGGCACTGCTGATAACGCGAAGCAATGGAATCGCAAACATCACGAAACATTTCGTTTGGTATTTGTGTGCATTCTCGTTCAATGGCTGCTCTCTCAATTCAGCGACTGTTGCAGGTTTTATTGCGTAGACTTTGTCTTTTAAGTATCCCCATAAAAAAAAGTCTAGTGGTGTGAGGTCTGGTGAACGCGGAGGGTATTCTACGAAACCCCTTCGTCCAATCCACATCCACATCGTGCCAAGTACCACTCGCAATACTCCACTCTTCGGTCCGGATCATCTTCATTAATAGCATGGACTAATCTTGGAATGTAACTTTTCCATTGACAGCGCTTCAAAATGCGTTGGACAGACGATTCTGAGATTCCTACCTCACGACTCGCTTGCCGCACAGATTTTCTTGGACTTTGGTGATTCGTTTCCAGTACTCTTTCTTGCTTTGTGGGGCTTGTCGATGTCCGTGGTCTTCCGGAACGCTTCTTGTGGACATTCTGAACAGTTCCATCGGCTTCAAACTTATCTCTAATTCGAGTGATGGTAAGTCGCGTTGGTGGATCTGTTTGAAACTCCCTCCTAAACTGTCTTTGCACTTCAACTGCGTTTTCACACTTCCAGTAGCATTTTAGAATGAATTTCCTTTGTTCAAAGCTTAGTCTGACTGCCATTATTAATTCTAATGGGTTTAACTTGGAAAGAAAGAAACATCAATTGAGCTATCAGCTGTTAAAGTGTGTATACATTTTTTTGGGACGCCCTGTATATATGAAGGGACATCCTCAACTCTGAAGGAAAATAGCTTTATTGTCAGAGGGCCAAGACTATTTAACCAGCTACCCAAAGACATCAGGAACATCACTGGTGTCAAAGTTGAAGCTTTCAAAAGAAGACTAGAAGCCTGGCACAGGACAATCTCGGGTGATGTGGGCCTGCCTGGCTTATTTTTTTTATGCAAGAAGGAGGGGCCAAAGGAAAAAGACCGCAAAAGCGCCCCTCCCTTAGAAGAAGAAGAGAGCCAAAATCAAGGACCGGGGTTTTCGAGATGCCTAGACACTATACGTTTGAAAGATGGGAGGTCATAGACAGGAGGAAAGATGGATTGAGGAAGAGTGTTCCAGAGTTCACCGGTTGAGTCGATGAAAGACTGAAAATACCGATTTACCCTTGCATTAGATAATTGGACAGAAAAGGAATGAGAAAGTGTAGAAAGTCTGGTACTGCGTGCTCTCCTTAAAGGAAGAGGTATGTTGTTAGAGAGTTCAGAAGAGCAATGTCCGTTATGATAGCGATAGTAAAGAGAGAATGAGGCAACATTACGGCGAAGAGAGAGAGAGAGAGAGAGATTGAAGACAATCAGTAAGAGGCGGAGAATTGATGAGACGAAAAGCCTTTGATTCCACCCGGTCAAGTACGGCTGTGTGGGTTGAACCACCCCACACATAAGAAGCATACTCCATACAGGGGCGAACAAGACCCCTGTACAGAGACAGCAACTGAATCGGGGTGAAGAAACTGCGGAGGCGGTACAGCACACCTAACCTCTTAGATACAGGGGTCGGCAACCTATGGCTCAAGAGCCAAATATGGCTCAGTAAGGTATCAAATATGGCTCTTTGGTTTTCTGCACTCTACCCTAAAAATAATTTTTTTTATTTGAAAAATCGGTACTTTCCTGTTATCCCGGACCCCAGACTTTTTGCCAGTTGCCAGACTTCAATTTTGACAGAATATTTTCATTAAAACTAACGAAAATATCACGACTTAACCTAACCTTACCAACTAATTAGGTTAATTGAATGCCCGGTTAGGTAAACTGTACGCCCTTGATAATTGGTTAGGTTAAGTCATGATATTTTCGTTAGATTTAACGAAAATATTCCGTCAAAATTGAAGTCTGGCAAATCTATTAAAAAACTGAAATATTGTATGCATAATGGCTCACGCCAACTGATTAGTTTTTTGCTACATAATAAATGCAAAAAACTTCACTTTTTTCTACGTGAAGGTCAAAATATGATAATAAAAACCCACTCTAATAAACAGAGTTTATTTCCACAACAGTTTCGATGCCACTGGCATCCTCTTCGGATGCCAGTGGGCATCGAAACTGTTGTGGAAATAAACCCTCTCTATTAGAGTGGGTTTTTATTATCATATTTTGCTACATAGTAACTTGATTACTAAATCGTTAAGCATCTGTCACCCAGGTGGGCGGGAAAATTGTGACGTCAGATGAAATATTAACTATATATGTCAAAACGAAAGCCAATGCCTGCAGTTGCAATAAGCATCTGATTGCTGGAGTGCGTTATTGTTATTTGTGAATATTAAGTGATAAATGGCGAAAAGAAAGAGAGAGACGATGACTACCATAACTTTAAAAGGGAGTGGACAGATCTTTATGCGTTTGTGGAAAGGTCTGAATGTCCATATTGCCTCATTTGTAAGGAGAGACTATTATCGAACAAAAAATCAAATTTAGAGCGACATTTTCCAACCAAACATGAAGCATTTACCACAAAATATCCTGAAGGTAACGCACGAAAAAAGGCTTGCGAGGAACTGCAGCGAAAAATGAGTAGTGAAATAATTATCCTTCAGACATGGTCAAAACCATGTGGAAGCTTAAACTCAGCAAGTTTTGCTGGCTCATTTAGCATTATTCGAGAATGGAAGCCATTCACTGACGGAGGCTATGAGAAAAACTGCATGCTACAATTTGGTGAAGAGCTGTTTGACGAGTTTCCCAACAAGACCAAAATATTACAAAAAATAAAAGATCTGCCATTATCGGCAAAAACCGTTCATGACAGAGCAATGAAAATGGCTCCTCATATCGAGAAGGAAAAAATGCTACATTTGAGGACAGCTGCATATTTTTCGTTTGCCCTCGACGAGACAACCGACATATGTGGCGGTAATCAATTGTGCATTATGGGACGATATATTTGTGGAAACTCGGTGCTCGAAGAAATGCTGGCGATATTACCAATGAAAAACCGAACAGGGGGAGAAGACATCTTTGAAACGTAATAAATTTTGTGAATGAGAAGGAAATACGGATTGACAATCTTGTGTCGGTGTGTACGGACGGTGCACTTTCAATGGTCGACAAATACAAGGGATTCCTTACTTTTTTTTTGCAGAAAAGCTAAACCGCCCCCTTTAAACTTCCCATTGCATTGCGCATCAGGAAGCACTTTGCGCACAATCTTGTGGAACCGAACTAGGTGGTGTTATGGAACTGGTCGTTCTATCGTGAATTTTATTCTTGCACGGGCGATACATCACCGCCAATTTAAGTCTTTGCTGGAAGAGGTAAATTCTGAGTACCCCGATCAGGGTTAGATTAAAGTCTTTGTAGGCCCTAGGCACTCTCATAGTCGTAGGCCCCAAGATAGTGACTATAGTATTTAGTTTATGATACTTTGTTTATGATGCATACTTCGATACTATAATACTTTAATACTATAATTCTTTGACTATGATACTATTCCTGATGAAAATAAGCATATTAGAATGGATGAAATACGATGAAATTATTTAGTAGAAGATTCAGCTCATTTTTGCTATTTATAAGGCTGTATTTGATGAATTAATTACTTCCCTTCGTATCTGGTTTGACAGCTTCAAAGAATGCAACACACATAGTTATGACTCAGTAAAGTAACTTGTAAAAAAACGAACTGCAAATCCTATTATCATTTAGTTGAAATTTGATTTTGCCACAGTTTAATATCTATACTTTGTTAGTTTTTTGTTTTTGTAGATAACGTATTAAATTTTAAAAATAAATGTGATAACTCCTATCATAGTCTGCTACCTTTATGTAGCAACGTAAACTATTCTGCGGATGACATGTTTTTGGCTAGGCATGTAAAGAAAAATAAATATCTAACCAATGAGTAAGTTTTTTAAAAATTACTCCTTTGAAAATATGTGCATTCTTAATCTATGAAAACTTGTCATATGATTGACGTTTTCTTTGGCACGCAGAATTGAATTAACAATACTGTACTGGAAATTTTATAATATAACAGCTTCACTCAATTTTTTCATGTTGTTCTTTTCAGAGATTTTTTAGAAACAAATCTCAGTTTTGTGCTCAAAAGGGCTCTTTCTAATTTTAAAATTGATTGTTGAAGGAAGGAAGATGTTGACTTCTATTTTGCGTTTGAAAACGTTTAAGAAATATATTTTTTGACATTATATATTTTTTGAAAGAAAATGCACTAAATTATATAAAACTTTCCACTTCTGTTCATTATCATGCGAACAGACATAGACAGTGGAGTAAACAGCAACAGTATAGTAACATCCTTTATGGACGATACAAACATTAGCAGAAAAATCAGCAACGCAAATGAGGTGGAGGCCTTGCAGAGGGACACGAACAAAAGATACACATGGTCAGAAGACAACAACATGACATTTAACACCGAGAAATTTCGGTTCTTGAGATATGGTAGAAATGAGGAACTTAAACAGACAGCAAATTATGCTCCAGATAGACAGGAAATTCAGAGAAGCACGAAAGCGGTCGAAATCAGATAGCGATAAACAAAGCAAAAAGAGTCGCAGGACAGGTACTAAGAACGTTCAAAAGAAGGGACAAGAGTCGCGGGACATGAACTAAGAACGTTCAAAAGAAGGGACAAGAGTCACAAGACAGTAATGATTCCCCTGCTGAGAACACTGATCATACCAAAACTTGAATACTGCTCAGTCTTGACGTCCCCATATAAAAAGGAAGAAATTAATAAACTAGAAGAAACGCAGAGACATTTCACAGGCAAGATTTATGGCTGCAAAGAACTCAACTACTGGGAAAGGCTATGTAAACTAAATCTGTACTCCCTGGAAAGAAGAGAGAGGTACACCATAATCTACATATGGAAAATGATCGAGAAACTGGTATCAAACCTCAAACTAAACCCAATTACCATCCAAACAACGCTGGAAAATAGGAAAGGCAGAAGGTGTAGTGTTCCCAAATTAAAGGCCCGACAAAGGACCTCCTCAACACTGAAGGAAAATAGCTTGGTTGTCAGGGGGCCAAGACTTTTTAACCAGCTTCCAAAGAACTTCAGAAACGTTACAGGGGTCAAAGTTGAAATCTTCAAGAGAAGACTAGATGCCTGGCTCAGGACGGTACCAAATGAGCCGGGTGTACCTGGCTATGTGCGGTGGAGAGCGCAAGAGAGTAACTCGCTCCTCCACCAAGCCAGGCCTAGAGGCGGGTCCACCAGTTTGACCTTCGTGTGAAGAGAGACCAACACACGGAACTTAAAAGAGGTTAACGAGGTTAACGATGCTTTAAACAGACCTTCTAATTGTGTATTTGGCCGCTTCACCATTTCTTAAAGGGAAGAAAAATAACTTTTTTGTTCATTCATTTATTTTGATGAGGGATAACTATGACACTTTGTCTTTGTTATGGGACAGAAACGACTATCTTCACTTGCACTACTCTCAACTGAGAAGGAGCTTTTGCGAAAAATGAAATTTGAAGATGTAATCTGTAATTTTGGTAACATAAAGAGCCGCAAAGTTAAGTTTAATGTACATTTATTTGAGTCATATTATACCTGTATGTTGTTTGTTAACTAAAGATTTAATCAAATAAACCTGCGTGTGTGTGTATACTTCAACATTTGTCGATGTATTATAATAAAAAGGTTTAGTAAAGTAATTCAATTAAAGCAAATTAATTATTAAGTTTGATTTAGCAGTTTCCTTTTCTTATTTTTGAGTCAGCTAAGATTTTTTTAGGCCCAAAACTTTTTCGTAGGCCCTTGGGAGTTTCGTAGGCCCTAGGCACTGTGTCTATTGTGCCAATTGGATAATCTGGCCCTGACCCCGATCTAGTAATGCAAAGCACTGTTCGCTGGCTTTCTCGTGGCAAAGTCTTATCGCGTTTTGCCGCCTGCAGTAACGAGATTAAAGAATTTCTGAATTCAAAAGGAGTCAAACACCCTGAGCTCTCGGACTCTGATTGGTTACTTAAATTTTACTATTTCGTCGACATTACTGGTCATTTAAATGAGTTGAACATGAGGCTACAAGGGCAAGGAAATACGGTTGTAACTCTGCAGCAGGCAGTGTTTGCATTTGAA
This sequence comes from Bathynomus jamesi, assembly GCA_023014485.1. NCBI lineage: Eukaryota > Metazoa > Arthropoda > Malacostraca > Isopoda > Cirolanidae > Bathynomus > Bathynomus jamesi. Next base: position 131,117 of record JAJOZX010000533.1, read on the forward strand.
GCAAAATTTACCCTCTTCATCAAAGTTATCGAAATGGACAGTGTGTTGCATTTTGAAAGATTAAGAATGTTTCGTGATTCGTGTCAACGAGAGAATCCGAATGATACCCTGGATTTTCCGCAATTTGCTGACTTTGTATCAGAGTTACTGATGGCACTCAAGTCTCATTTTGTCGACTTTCGCAAGCACGGTGCCATGTTTAAATTTATGATTCGGCCACATCAAGTGTCAGCTGAAGAACTAAATTTGACAGTGATTCCCGGTATTTCAATCAGCGATTTAGAAATGGAAATTATAGATTTTAAGAAATTAGATCTGTGGATTGAGAAATTCGTCAAACTGAATTCTGAATTAGAAAGCCTTGCTCGACAGCGTGCAGAAATGGCAAAACAACACAAGTGGGTTGACATGAAGAGACTAGAGCGCGAGGATAATCTCATTCTGCAAACTTGGAAGGAAATTCCTGTCACATATAAAACGATGCAAAACCTTAGTCTGGCACAACTTATATGTGCCAACAGGCCTTCTCCCACTTATGTCGCATTAAAAACAATTTGCGATCGAGATTTATAGAAGAGAGCCCAAATGCATGTATGAAGGTGAATTTGACTAATTGTGATCTAAATTTCAAAGAATTGAGTGAAAAAATGCACCAACAGAAGTCCCATTAAAGAGGAAAACATTATGTAAGTACGAAAATTAAATTTGCATTATGTTGTATATATATATATATATATATATATATATATATATATATATATATATATATATATTATGGCTCTGCTGATTTCTTGCTCTAAATTTTACAAAGTATGGCTCTTTCATTTCTAACGGTTGCCGACCCCTCTTAACTCAGAAGCTGTTTTAGAAAGATAATATATGTGATCTTTCCAGGAAAGATCACGAGAAAAGGAAATGCTAAGAATGTTAAGAGAAGAGCAAGGATTGAGTTGTGTGTTGTTGAAGGTAAGGGGATAGTCGTGTGGAAGATTGTGACGAGTAGACCGATGGAGGAACTAAGTTTTTGGTGCATCGAAAGCCACAAGGTTTTCTCTGCCCCAATCAGATATAGCAGAAAGATCAGAAGTCAGGTGTCCCATAGCCGTCCTCCGCGAATCATGAAGCGACTGCTGTGAGAGACGCTTTGGGAAGTGTGTGGAGAAGTGAAGAGTGGAATCATCGGCATAGGAGTGAATAGGACAAGAAGTGCGAATTAAAAGATCATTAATAAATAAAAGGAAAAGCGTGGGTGACAGAACAGAACCTTGAGGAACACCACTGTTAATAGCTTTAGTAGAACAGTGGCCATCTACAACTACAGCTATAGATCGGCCAGAAAAGAAATTAAAGATGAAGGCAAAGCTAGAAGGATAGAAACCGAAGGAGGGCAGTTTTGAAATTAAAGATTTGTGCCAGACTCCATCAAAAGCTTTCGATATGTCTAGCGCAATAGCAAAAGTTTCACCGAAATCCCGAAAGAAGAATGACCAAGAGTCAGAGAGATATGAAAGAAGATCGCCAGTAGAGCGTCGCTTGCGGAATCCATACTGACGATCTGAAAGAAGATTGTGAGAAGAGAAGTGTTTAACAATCTTCCTATTAAGGATAGATTCAAAACTTTGGAAAGGCAAGAAATCAAAGTAATTGGACGATAGTTGGAGGGTTGAGAGCGGTCACCCTTCTTTGGGACAGGCTGAATGAAAGCGAACTTCCAGCAGGAAGGAAACGTACCAGATGAAAGACAAAGACGAAAGGGTTTGCCAAGGCATGGTGCCAGCACAGAAGCACAGTTCTTAAGAACAACAGGAGGAACACCATCAGGACCATACGCCTTCCTAGAGTTGAGCCCAGATAGGGCAGAAAAAACATCTTTAGAAGTGATTCTAGTTTTAGACATAATAAAGTCAGAGGGGGAAGGAGATGGAGGAACAGCACCGGAATCGTCCAGGGTTGAATTGTAAGCGAAACTTTGAGCGAAGAGTTCAGCTTTGTCAGAAGAGTCGGCAACTGTGTCGTCGGAATGGAAAAGAGGAGAGAAAGAAGAGGCAGTAAAGTTGTTGAAGAGGTTCTTAGCTAGATGCCAGAAAGAGCGAGACAATTAGAATTGGATAGATTTTCACATTTTTGCCGGATGAAGTAATTTTTGGAGAGTCGAAGAACATATTTTTTTGCATGATTCCGTCCAGAAATATAAGCTGAGTTAGAGTCAGGAGTTGGTTGGATGGCGACGGTACTTTCTGAAAGCCTCCTCTCTCTTGCGGATAGCATTAGAGCAAGTAAAGTTGAACCAATGTTTTTTAGCATTAGTAGTAGGAATAGAATATGGAATGTATGCCTCCATGCCCGAGAGAATCACCTCTATGATGCGCTCTACACACCCAGAAGGGTCTCGGCCAAGGAAGCAGCAATCATTCCATGGGATATCACAGAAGTACGAAGGAGATCGCAAAAGAACAACTCTCTTTCATTAGGCCAGACTTAGAGGTGGAACCGCCAGCATCGTCTTCGTGTGAAGAAAGACCGACGCACTCAAAATCTACAATAATAATGATGGGGTTGTTTAACCTCATTCGCAACATCTACGTCATATGACGTAGGGGACCTACAGATGTACATGAGATCCGAACCACGGATCGCTACATAGTTTGGACGCGGAGGACGGTCTCCCATCCAACTACTATCCGACCCAATATCGCTTAACTTCGCTAATCAAAGGGAAGCGGTGTTACGACATTGGCTACGGCGTAGCCCTTCAAAATCTACGCGGCTACAATATATATATATATATATATATATATATATATATATATGTTACACTCTTCTTCTGGGTTTGTTCCCGTGTAACAGAAAAATACTCCCGGCGAAGTAGACCTGAAGAAGTCGTCGCCATGTATTACCTCTCCAGGCACTCGTTTTAGAGTGCGCTGATTGAAGGGATCGATGGGGACAAGAAAATGCTTGGCAAATTTTTTCGTTTAATTTACTTGAATCAGAGTGCCGTAATATTTGAAATAAAATTAATTGAATGTCTAGTCGTTCCTTGCTTAATCTAATGTTGTCTGTTTGCTTCTCCTCCTGAAGGGAGATAATAATGGATTGGGCTTCCAGTCCCAATCCGGAGATTGGCGTTCAAACGCCGCTTGTGGAACTCTGCCGAAATCTGAATTATTCTCTCTATACGGATTCGGGCCTTCGCTGCCCCGGTCCGGAGATCCGCGTCTAACTTCCGGGCGCAGGAATCTGGCTTATCGGAATCTGAAGTTTTGGGCGTGAAGCGCCTCCTTCTTCAGAAAACCGGAACCTGCTCTGCGTCATCCGCAAGAGGTGGTGACGTCACAGCACGAGGTGCCCACGTTATACCTCAGCTCGCGTGACTTCCGTTTAGAAGGAAGGATTCGCCATCGCGAGGTGCTTGCGTCACTTAGCGTGTAATTTTCGTTTGAAAGGAAATACCAAATGTATGATTTGAGGATAATTCAATAAGTATCCGCACTTTTTATTTTCACAATTTTATTTTCGCATCGATAGATTATAAACACATCACTTCTCAACATAGTCTCTCTGTTTCTCAATACACTTAGTCCAGTGATCTACAAGCTTCCTAATGCCATCACAAAAGAATGTTTTTGGCTGTGTGCGTAGCCAGTCATGCACCGCCTCCTTCAGGTCATCATCGCCTTGGAATCGCTGACCTCTCAAAACGTCTTTTAGTGGTCCAAACAAGTAAAAATCCGAAGGTGCCAGTTTGGACTGTAGGCTGGATGGTTGAGAACTTCAAATTTAAGTTCTTGAAGGCATTTCCTACTCTGTGCAGCGGTATGAGGGCGCGCATTGTCGTGTAACAGAATAACACCTTCTGACAATCTCCCTCTCAGTTTTGTGCGAATTGCTTGCTTTAACTCATTCCGAAGCATGTCAGAATACGATGCATTTGTTACTGTAGTTCCACGCTCTGGATAATGTTCAAGGATAGGGCCTCGTGTATCCCAAAACAGTGTTAGCATAACTTTACCTGCTGACGGTTGCGCTTTGAACTTCCTTGCAACGGAAGATGTTGGATGCTTCCATTGCATATTCTGTTCTGTCATTTGCTTTCTGGTTCATAGTGATGGATCCAAGTTTCATCTCCAGTGATAATGCGCTCCAAAAAGTTTTCACCTTCATTATGATACCGCGCCAAAAGACGAGAGCAGACGTCCATACGATTACGCTTGTGCTCTTCTGTCAACTGTTTGGGCACCCATCTTGTACAAACCTTGTGAAAGCCAAGAATTTCATGAACTATCGAATAGGCTGACCCTTGACTGATGTCTAATGAAGATGCAATTTCTTTTATTGTTAATCTTCTGTCATCGAAAATCATGGCTCTGGCTTCTTCCTGCTTGTCACCACTGGTTGATGTTGACGGTCGTCCTGAGCGCTGAGCATGTCACACATGTCCAACCTTCCTTGAACATTTGAATCCACTCGTACACACTTCGCCATGGTAACGCATTATTCCCATACTGAGCACATAAACGCGTGTGAATTTCAGCTCCTTTCACACTTTCTGCCCACAAAAAACGAACCATGAATCTCTGTTCTTCCAGAGTACAAATTGAAAGCGGCGCAGCCATGCTCACTACTCGTACGATATGTGACAGCTACGAGTAGCCTAACTAAGCATATACAGTTGCTAGCCTAAATAAGCGTACAGATCTCAGTTTGGCTCGTTATAACGAGTATATATTATATATATTATATTATCACTAAAATAAAAAGTGCGAATACTTATTGAAGTACCCTCGTATATAGTCACGAGAATTACTAAATGCCAGATGTATGGTCATGAAATTATTCGGAACCCTTAATTTTGCCCGGCGCATCTGGGAGAGCCAATCCTTTATATATATATATATATATATATATATATATATGTGTGTGTGTGTGTGTGTATAAAAAAAACAATGAATAATTCCTATATTCATATATTTTTATATTCATAAAATTCTTATATTAATATATATTTATATTCATATAATCCTTATATATATATATATATATAATATATATATATATATATATATATATATATATATATATATATGTGTGTGTGTGTATAAAAATAAACAATGAATAATTCCTATATTCATATATTTTTATATTCATAAAATTCTTATATTAATATATATTTATATTCATATAATCCTTATATATATATATATATAATATATATATATATATATATATATATATATATATATATATATATGTGTGTGTGTGTGTATAAAAATAAACAATGAATAATTCCTATATTCATATATTTTTATATTCATAAAATTCTTATATTAATATATATTTATATTCATATAATCCTTATATATATATATATATATATATATATATATATTATATATATATATATATATGTGTGTGGTGTGTGTGTGTGTGTAAAAATGAACAATGAATAATTCCTATATTCCTATATTCTTATATTCATAAAATTCTTATATTCATATATATTTATATTCATATAATCCTTATATTCATATATATTTATATTCATATAATACCCTTATATTCGTATATATTTATATTCATATAATCCTTATATTCATATATATTTATATCCTTATATTCATTTTTACATATAGCGTCCAAACTCGCATAACGCTGACACAAGTTCGGATAAAATTTTTGATTTGCTTTCTATTTTATTTTTGCTGAATAATTGGTGAATTATTTCTTTTTAAATTACTTTATCATTTTTTTTTTAGATTTGGCTTAATAATGTAATCTTCTTAAATTCTGCAATGTTCATTTTCTGTATACATTCTCTCTTCGTTGTAAAAGATGGAGTCATATCTTGCTTAACACTTAATTTTAAGTTTAAAGCATTTAATTTTTGCTCATATGCATGTTTAATTGTAATTCATAATAAAATGCATATTTCATTTTCCATTTTTAGTTAACTCGGCAGATCATGATAACAGCAGATCTGTCAATATGCGGTTTAAAACAAAAATATGGCTTCATCTTCAAATATCTTGCTTATCTGTCTAGACATTGCTACAGCTAAAATATTTACCTTATCTTTAAATATTTTGCAAAATAATTCCTATTGAGGATAAAAAACAAAAACAGATCAGCATTAAATAATAATGATGTCATTAAAATTTCAGTATATAAACATGTAAAGTTTCTCCAGTGTTCATTCGGATTTGTCTGACCTAACTTAGAGGCTGAGCATTACCTGTAACATTTTAGCAGTAAACTACAGTAAGAGAATATCTTTGTCTTCTCCTTCGAGCCTTGCTCTCTTCAGAGAACTTAGTCTTAAATAAAAATAATTTCCTGATACGTTACAAGAAGAATCGGGGAACCTTCAGAGAATTTAGTAAACGCCACAGAATCTTCCGATCCACTACAAGAAGAAAACAGAGAGTAATATAAGAGAAACTACTGCGATTCCCTATACGGCACCAGCTACTCCAGAGTAACAAATCCGTTGCTGCCACCTAACCAGAACCCCCGTCAACTTCGAACCTCCCAAGGCCATAGACGGAGGGGTTAACATATATATATATATATATATATGGGATTGAACTCTCATATATATATATATACATATATATATATATATAAGCAAACAACCACAGGGAAAAGGAAAAGTAAACACGAAATCCGAGCGCTTTCGTGATATATTCACATGTTCAGGGAAGATGTGAATATATCACGAAAGCGCTCGGATTTCGTGTTTACTTTTCCTTTTCCCTGTGGTTGTTTGCTTATTAAAAAGATCACGTGTTTTTCTGTGATTTTACTGCATATATATATATATATATATATATATATATATATGGGATTGAACTCAGAATGGTCCCCTGAGGTTTTTTCGCGATACACACAGACTGTGTATGGAACAAGGAACGCTTCTGGGAAAATTGAATCCACTATAGTCCGAATAAGTAATGGTAAATGACAAACACTATAGCTTTTCTTTTTCATTATGTTAGCGACGTGGGCAACGGGTCACTCGCAAAGAGGCCTCAGAAATATAGCTTCCCTCACCAACTATCTGCAAAGCAGATAGAATCCAGCTTTGGGACAGGATCTAGGGTTACAGCTACACCTAGCCTACTATATTCAGAACCCCAATATAAGCAAAAGACTCTGCATTCACGTCGGATTGAATACATCAAAGAAAAACGGGGGTAACTATTGTATTTTTAGCAAAAAAGCAAAACTTAAATCTCAACTGGCAAAATTGAGCGTCCACTTTTCAAGATACATAACATGTGGAGCAAGTGTAGTTTACGTCCTCCTGCCTGTGATGCCTAGTGTAGTTTGCGTTCCCCAACTTTGTCCACATATACTTAATCAAATAAAACGTTAAAACTAACGAAAATATTACGACTTAACCTAACCAATCGCCAATTATATATATATATATATATATATTATATATATTATATATATTATATATATAATATATATATATATATATAAATAAAATTACCTGAAGATCAGGGCCCTCATGTGTTCTTGGTTTTTGCTTTACAGTACCAAATAATAATAAATTAAATTGAATGCCCGGTTAGGTCAACTGTACGCCCTTGACGATTGTTGGTTTGGTTAAGTCGTGATATTTTCGTTAGTTTTAACGAAGATATCATTTGGTAATTGAGGCTGGGGGCCCTCATATATAAATTGACGATTGGTTAGGTTAAGTCGTAATATTTTCGTTAGTTTTAACGTTTTATTTGATGGATTCATTTAAAAAATGTCTCCTAAAGATCCATTTTTCCAGAAGAGTTCCTTGTTCCATGCACGGTCTCTGTGTATTATATATATATATATATATATATATATATATATCTTTCCTTTCAACCTTTCAAATGTTCCGTGCGATAATTCTTCATTTCACGAAGGTCAAGCTTGTCGCCCCTCCTCTCGAGTTGACCTGGTGAAGTATTGAGTTGGTTTCTTGTACTCTCCACCTCACATAGCCAGGTACGCCCGGCTCATCGGGGATTGTTCTGAGCCAGGCGTCTAATCTCCTTTTGAAGATGTCCGTGCAACACCACTTGTGTTTCTTAGGGCTTTGGGCAGCTGATTAAATAGTTTTGGTCCTCTCACAACAAAACTATATTTTTTCAGGGTTAAGGATGTTCCCTGTCTAGCCTTTAATTTGAGAACACGACACAGTCTTCCTTTTCTACTTTCTACTGTTGTTTGGGGAGGTACAGGGTTCAGAGTAAGATTAGGGACTAGTTTCTCCATTATTTTCCAAGTGTAAATAATTGTGTATATCTCTCTCTCTCTCTCTCTCTCTCCTCCTTTCCAGTGAATATAGGTTTAATTCGCGTAACCTTTCCCAGTAGTTTACTTCTTTTCACCCCTTGATCTTGGCTGTGAAGCTTCTCTGAATCCCTTCTAGTTGTCTTGTGTCTTCTTTTTTATATGGGCATTGGGTATGTTAGGACCGAGCAGTATTCCAATTTGTGTATGATCAGTGTTTTCAGTAGAGGAATCATTACACTGGCCAACAAAATGAAACTTTTTTCCTCACCACAAACATGATCACACTTTTCTTAATGCAGTTTTCTCGCTGATTCCGAATCTGGTTTTATTTTTTCTCTAGCACGTATAGTTATATAGATACACTGGTTTTGATATTTTTAAGTTTTTGATATTGCTATAAGAAAATTTATGGATGTATAGATCACACTTAGGAATGCTAAACAACAAATACATCATATACCTTATTCAATGTACTTATAAATAAAGAATATATACATTATTTTATTAAAAGCGCTGTGTGTGATATTTCCTTTTGTAAATTTGGCATGGATTGTCACGATACAGCATCCAACAATGGTCCGCCATCATGCTTTCATTCCAATATCCTTGGTAGCGCTTCTCCATCATCTGAATATCTTGATGGAAGTGCTCTCCTTGCTCGTCACTCACTGCAAAGGTTTTCAGGAAAGAAATCTAAGTGGGAATGCAGGAAGTGAATTTTTAACGACATTCGACACTCCATTTCTTTGAAGGCATCAAGGAGGTTATTGACTCCATCCTTATACGCAGGTGACTTGTTGCTTCCAAGAAAGTTTTCACATATCCATTTGAACGCCAGCCAAGCCTTCAATTCCAGCGGACTTAGGACTTTTTCAAATTCAGTGTCATTCAAAACCTCCCTTATTTGTGGCCCAACAAAAATTCCTTCCTTCAATTTTGCTGCAGTAACCTTCGGAAATTTCCTTGAAAGGTATTGGAACCCTTTAGAATTGACTTTACCCATTGCTTTAACAAAATTTTTCATTAAACCAAGTTTAATGTGAAGCGGTGGCAGATAGATCTTTTGGGGATCCACTAAAGGGACAGACTGGACATTGCTTATCCCTGGGACATATGTATACCTAAGTGGCCAGTCACTTTTGGTGTAATGTTCTATAGTGGCGCGACTGTCCCACAGGCAAAGGAAACAACAAAATTTTGTGAATCCTGACTGCATACCCATAAGCATTCCTATAACTTTTAGATCTCCACAAACATTCCATTGATGACTGTCGTATTTGATTGCCTTAAGTAGTATATCCATATTGTCATATGTCTCTTTTAGATGGACGGAATGGGCAATGGGGATGGATGGCATTATATTACCATTATGCAAAAGAACTGCTTTCAGGCTTCTCTGCGACGAATCAATAAAGAGGCGCCACTCAGATGCCACATACGTCTGAGATATGGCTGTAAATAGTCCATTGATGTCATGGCAATAACAGAGAGGACCGTCTACTGAAAAGAATGCTGTTAATTCAAAATTCCGCTTTCGGTAGTGTTAGAAAATCTAGAAGAGGAAGAACCATTGTTGTTCCAAGGCGATACGATGACTAAGCTGATTGATGCAGCATTGCTTGTATATATATTAAGTTAAGGTGTGTATATATCCATCTCATAATTGTAAGGTTAGTGAAAAATTAAATTAATTTAGAACTAGCATTTTTGAGCTCTTGTGGCATCGTTGTTTGGTCACATTGTTGGCATCATTTTGGGACGCTGCGCGTCCTTTCTACTCGTTTGTGGAAGGTCGTACGTAAAGGTGTGGTTTGATAGAGAGCTCTCTTGCAATTCAGTTTGGTTGTTTAGATACATGATTGTTGCATCGTGCAATAGTCCAGGTTGCGTTGTTGTTGCAAGGTTCATAAAGAAGACCACAAATAGTACCCTTTTGTTTACCTTTTAAGTTCATGTAATTTAAGGTCTAAGGTAGGCCCGCATCAAGTCAGCAACCCTGAGGTTACCCTGAGGTAGGACCTAATAGGATCTCAAATCCGTAAAGTTTAATTTAGCTTAACTTGGGCTTTAGGTAGAACTTGCCCTTTAGAATTTGGCCGTTCACGGCTCAGCTGGGATTTCGAACCCGACAAATAAATAAAATAACATGATTTGTCGGGTTCGAAATCCCAGCTGAGCCGTGAACGGCCAAATTCTAAAGGGCAAGTTCTACCTAAAGCCCAAGTTAAGCTAAATTAAACTTTACGGATTTGAGATCCTATTAGGTCCTACCTCAGGGTAACCTCAGGGTTGCTGACTCGATGCGGGCCTACCTTAGACCTTAAATTACATGAACTTAAAAGGTAAACAAAAGGGTACTATTTGTGGTCTTCTTTATGAACCTTGCAACAACAACGCAACCTGGACTATTGCACGATGCAACAATCATGTATCTAAACAACCAAACTGAATTGCAAGAGAGCTCTCTATCAAACCACACCTTTACGTACGACCTTCCACAAACGAGTAGAAAGGACGCGCAGCGTCCCAAAATGATGCCAACAATGTGACCAAACAACGATGCCACAAGAGCTCAAAAATGCTAGTTCTAAATTAATTTAATTTTTCACTAACCTTACAATTATGAGATGGATATATATACACACCTTAACTTAATATATATACAAGCAATGCTGCATCAATCAGCTTAGTCATCGTATCGCCTTGGGACAACAATGGTTCTTCCTCTTCTAGATTTTCTAACACTCCCCACCGAAGAGGCATTGTTGTCATTACCTTCTGCAAGGTTAGCCAAGCCTTCTTCATGAGGCTGTAACTCAAATGTTTCATCTTGACTATCTGTGTTTTTGCTGATTTCTAAAGCATAGAGTTTTTGTATAGGTCTCTTTAACTTTCCTCCTGAAGTCTTTACCAGTGCAGACCTAACTAAATTGTCTTTGCCAACAAACAACTCTTCAATTATGCCAAGCTTCCAGCATTGCCTTGGTCTTTCATCCCCAATCATTACCACTTCTCCCACCTTGATACAATTTGCATTGGAGCCCTTTACCTTGCCTGATGGGTAATAATTGAGTTCTGGCAAGTATTCCATCTGCCACCTCTTCCATAACTGATCTTGTAGCTCTTCAAGGTACCTGAACCGTCTGGTTAACTCTCCTTGAGTGCTCTGGATGGGCTGCAAGTCTTCTGGCACACTGGGGTTTGATGTTAATCGTTTACCACAAAGAAAATGATTTGGTGTCAATGGCTCTGCATCCTGCCTACTGTTGTAAACAAAAGTGATAGGCCTACTGTTCACCATTGCTTCTACTTCACATAAAACAGTAGAGAATTCTTCTTTGCTCAAATGAGCATTAGCTAAAAGTTTCTTTAATGGACACTTTACACTTCTCACTAGCCTTTCCCAAAATCCTCCCCACCATGGTGCTCTCTCAACAATAAACTCCCACTGTACCCCTTGGTGTGAAAAGTAGGATTGGAATCCTTCCTCTTTTAGCAAGGACCAAATTTCTTGGAGTTCCTTTGCAGCCTTTTTGAAGGTTTTTGCATTATCCGATATGATTTTATTTGGGAAACCCCTTCTGTTCACAAACCTTTTAAAGGCCAAAAGAATTACATCACTACTTAAGTTGCTTACCAACTCCAAATGGATTGCTCTGGTGGTAGCACAGGTGAAAAGACATATATAACCTTGGTTAGACTCCCCTCGCTCATACACATAGACTGGCCCTGCCAAGTCTACTCCCACTACATCAAATGGGGCAGTATAGACACACCGTTCTCTTGGAAGTGGAGCCACCTTTTCATAATAAGGCTTTGCACTCCAACGCTTGCAAACCACACATTTATGCAAGACCTTTTTCACTACTTGTCTAATTTTGAGAATCCAAAATTGTTGTCTAATCTCTATTATCACTTCTCTAACTCCAGCATGTAACAGCTTATGATGAGTATCCAGGATCAAAAGGTCCACAAAGTGCCCCCCAGAAGGTAGCAAAATTGGATGTCTTTTCTCCTCTGGAAGCCCAGAAAACTGTAGTCTACCTCCTACTCTCAATAAATCCTGATCCAAAAACACATCCAAACCCTTGAGCGCAGAATGTGTTGGTAGAACCTGTAATGGATGGCTGGTGAGCAATTCCCGCTCTTCACCAAATTTTTCCTTCTGCGCATATACCACCCAGTATTTCCTGGCTTGCCGAATCTCATTACTGTTCAGAATTCCTTCCCTTCTTGTTTCTCCCTTAATGTTGTTGGTAAATCTATATATCCATGCTGTCACTCTTAACAATCTTTTCAGACTGCTAATGTCCTCAAGCCTCAATATGGGGTCCTGCTGCATAACTTGACAACTGTTCACAGCGCATTTTCTCACCTCACTCACCCATGCTTCTTCAGCCTGGCATTCTCCTACAATAGGCTGATTAGAAGGCCAGTTTTCACTTCCAAGTTTTAGCCACTCTGGCCCATTCCACCACAAACTTGATTGTGAAAGATCTTTCACCGAAATTCCTCGTGTTGGTAAATCAGCGGGGTTTTGGATGCCTGGACAATGCTTCCATTGCTTGGGATCTGTGTGCGCTTGAATTTTCTCCACCCTATTGGCAACAAATGGTTTCCATTTCCTTGCCTGACTTCTTAACCAGTGCCAAACTATAGTGGAGTCTGTCCAATAATAGCTTGGAATTTCATAGAGGGCCAAAGACTTTCGCACTGTAATTGCAAGCCGACTAGCAATAACGGCACCCATCAATTCCAACCTTGGAACAGAAAGCCTTTTCAAAGGTGCTACTCTACTCTTTGCAGCAACCAACCTGCAACTTACTTCCTCTAGCAATGCGCCTCTTATATAAATACAAGTTGCATAGGCTTCCTCACTTGCATCACAAAAGATGTGCAGCTCCAAATTGTCGGGACTATTGTTCAACTCTCCAAAGTACCATCTTGGGATTTCAATGTCTCCAAGATGTGCCAATTCTTTGAACCAATATTTCCACCTTACCACCATATGATCAGGTAACTCTTGGTCCCAACCAAGTCCAATTTCCCAGAGGCTCTGAAACCAAATTTTTGACTTTATCACAAATGGAGCCAGGAATCCAAGAGGATCAAAGACCTTCGAAGCCAAACTAAGAGCTGTCCGTTTTGTCCACCTTGTCTCATTCTCAGCCAGCTCTACTAAAGATTTCCCATTGAAGGTAAACAAATCATCATCTTGCTGCCAAACGATGCCTAGCACCTTTGCGTCTATTGCCCACAACTCCTTAATACCAGAATCCTCAATACTTTCTGCTGCGTCAGGTACTACAGAGGAATGACTCATAAACTCTTGTAATTGCGAATGATTGGTCTGCCATTTTCTGAGCTCCATGCCAGCCTCCCTCATTATAGCTCTAGCCTCCATGAATATCTGTTTAGCCATTTCTGTATTATCCACGGAACATAGCAAATCATCAACATAAAAATTTTTCCTTATGTGTTCAATAGTGTTAGGATAGACTTCAGAATATTTCTTAAAATGGTACTGCATAGTAGCTGCCAACAGAAATGGACTAGAGCTGAGGCCAAACAACACTGACTTCATTCTATATGCTTGAACCTTAGGTTCATTTTCCAACAAGTCTTTCGTATCCACCCACAGATACCTTACTGCATCTCTGTCCTCTGGTTTTAACTTTATCCGCAAAAAACTTGCTTCACATCTGCAGTCAATGCTACTCTACCAAACCTGAATCTCAGTAACAAGGAAAATAAATCTGCATTTAAATTTGGCCCAGCATCCAAACAGTCATTCAAGGACACACCACCTTTGTCCTTGGCTGAGCCATCAAAAACTACCCTCAGTTTGGTGGTAGTTTTGTCTCGCCGTACCACTGCATGGTGTGGCAGATAATGTGCCTCCTGGCTCACCAGCTCACCTTGCACCCTTTCAGCATAGCCCTCCCTTACATAACTTAGGATGGCCTCATCGTATTCAATTAACAACTCCTCATTTTTTCTTAGCCTGTACAATGAAGTCTCCAACCTCCGATTAGCTAGCTGAAGGTTTGAACCGGGTTTGCAAGAATCCTTCCATGGTAGGCCAACTTCATAGCAACCATCTCTGAACCCAATCCCTTTTTCAAAGTGCTCTAAAACATCATTGTTCACTGTACTTGCCTGGTTGTCCTTTATACCAATAGATTCAAGTTCCCAAAATGCTTTCAAATGCCTTTCCAGACCATGGCTGTTCTCCTCAATCTTAACAAAGAGAGCCTTAACTTCCATTTCATTGCAATAACTACCATGTAGCATCCAGCCTAGCTTACTTTCAATAGCTACTGGGCCTTGAGATGTACGGACAATATTACCAGTGATGAAGTCCCAATAATAGTCAGCTCCAATCAAAAGACTAATATCTTCTGTTCCCTCAAACTTATTATTGCCCAAATTAATTCCTTTAACTTGCAATTCTTGGACACATGCCATATCTAAACAAGTAGTGACTGGAGCACAAAGTTCCTCAATCTCTACAGCTTGGACCTTGATAGTGGGACTTTGCGGTAACAACCCTTTAACCAGAACTTCTACCTTCTTAAATTTGGTTCGGTTTTGAACGGAACCCCCAAACCCAGAAATTCTTAAATTTTCCCTCTTAAGTTCTTTAAACTTCAATTTTCTGGAAATTCTGGTCTTAATAAAACTACACTGGCTACCACTATCAAACAACACTCTTACAGTAGCTTCTCCCTCATTCCCAATTAATAAGGCTGCAGTTGTTTGCAATAATCCCCCTTTACTTTTACTCCCTTGCATAGCAGTGGCATGTGCCACTGATGTCTCTACTTCTGGGGTAGGCCTACTAAGAGTGTTTTCACACAATAATGGCTGATGCCTACCATGACATTTTTTGCACAAAATTTTAAACTTACAAAACCTTGCTCTATGACCTTTCAAAAAACATTTAAAACATGCTGTGGACTTAGTTACCCTGTCCTTTCTCTCCTCAAAGGGTAAGGCCTCAGCCACCTCACATTTATATGACTTGTGGTTGCCTTCGCAAAATATACATTCCTTGATTCCCTTTAATTTATTCTCAGAGGAGGCATGTAGAGCTGACACTGTACCTGGGCTATTCCTTTTTGTGGAAACTTTGGTGCTGTGCCTGCCTTTGTCCTCTTGTTTACCATCCCACTGTGCAAACTCAACTCCCTCTCGTCTTGCTAATTCTGTGCCTAAAAGACTTAACATCTGCTGAAGGGGGATGTACACATGTTCTGCAGAGTGTCCCCTACTTAATTCAAGCAAAATTGAGCTAGGCAATTTAGACTCCAGTGTAGGAACCAACATTATACCATACTTTTCCATTCCTACACCCAAGTTGTCCAGAGACCTAGTTCTAATTTCAAATTCATCATATAACTGCCGTAACTCCTTGACACTATTAGGATTATTAACAGGAGGTATAGTTAAAAGTGCACGGAGGTGGCTTTTAATTAAGATCTCTGGCTTACCAAACCGTTTCTTTAATATATCCCAAGCCACATTATAATTAGCCTCTGTTAATGCTAATCCTGCTATAGTCTTTGCTGCCTCCCCTTCCAAGAGGGACCGCAAATAATTAAACTTCTCCACGGCACTTAACACTTGACTAGAATGAACTGCTGATTGAAAACTGTCTGCCCATCCTTGCCATTCCTGAATACTCCCAGAAAATGTTTTGAGTACAAGCCTCGGTAATTGAACTACAGATCTGTTAACCTTAACTTCACAAGCATCATTTGTTGAGTGTTGTGTTTCATTATTAGACCTGGTCTCTAACTGTACTGAGCTGCTAAACTCTTTTGCTCGGAGGCCTACGTTAGTCATATCATCAATAATCTCTTCAAAGTAAATTATGTTATTTTCTATTTCATCCTCTTCTATAAGAGCCTCAATTTTAACATTTACCTCACTTAGAGCAACCTTTTTAGTTTCTAATATGGCAAGCTTCGCAGTCACTAAGCGTAAATCCTCTTGCTCTATGGCAGAATCTATAGTGGCAATGACCTTTGTAATTAGACCTTTGTAGGCACTTCTCCTTTTTATAAATTTGTTCAATTCAGATGCACTCATCTTCAATGTAAACAACCCTTGGGCTCAATACCAAATGAGCTGAATTGGCAGAAATACTTAACCAAACTGATCAAACGCAAATTTTACTTTCAAATAAACTGAATTGCTGAGTGGGGTACTAACCAAACACCAGTATGGAATACCAAATTTTCCACCCCAGGACCTTAATTCAATAATGACCCAAAATTAACCAAACCAGAAAAAATATAGGCCAAAAAACGACCGACGACTGGCCAAGTTTCGCAATTGGGCGACCAAACTTTACCCTGGGACCTTAATTCAATAATAACCCAAAATTAACCAAACCGGAAAAAAAGTAGGCCAAAAAACGACAGACGACTGGCCAAGTTTCGCAATTGGGCGACCAAACTTTTTACCCTGGGACCTTAACTCAATAATAACCCAAAATTAACCAAACCGGAAAAAAAGTAGGCCAAAAAACGACAGACGACTGGCCAAGTTTCGCAATTGGGCGACCAAACTTTTTACCCTGGGACCTTAACTCAATAATACTCAACCCGTCTAGGCCTAACTTGGGATACAATTTGCACAATCAGAACTTTGCCGAAAAATGGTCACTGACTCAGTCTTGGGGTAGAAATCCGGTTCTGAAGGACCATGTTATTTTATTTATTTGTCGGGTTCGAAATCCCAGCTGAGCCGTGAACGGCCAAATTCTAAAGGGCAAGTTCTACCTAAAGCCCAAGTTAAGCTAAATTAAACTTTACGGATTTGAGATCCTATTAGGTCCTACCTCAGGGTAACCTCAGGGTTGCTGACTCGATGCGGGCCTACCTTAGACCTTAAATTACATGAAATTAAAAGGTAAACAAAAGGGTACTATTTGTGGTCTTCTTTATGAACCTTGCAACAACAACGCAACCTGGACTATTGCACGATGCAACAATCATGTATCTAAACAACCAAACTGAATTGCAAGAGAGCTCTCTATCAAACCACACCTTTACGTACGACCTTCCACAAACGAGTAGAAAGGACGCGCAGCGTCCCAAAATGATGCCAACAATGTGACCAAACAACGATGCCACAAGAGCTCAAAAATGCTAGTTCTAAATTAATTTAATTTTTCACTAACCTTACAATTATGAGATGGATATATATACACACCTTAACTTAATATATATACAAGCAATGCTGCATCAATCAGCTTAGTCATCGTATCGCCTTGGGACAACAATGGTTCTTCCTCTTCTAGATTTTCTAACAGGTAGTAACTAATACGAACATTGTTCTCGAATAAATTGTTCTCCTTTAGTCTTGAGGCGAGAAGCTCTGATTTCTCTTTAGACAGCGATAAGTCTCTAACAAGATCATTCAACTCTCCTTTGGTTAACTTTTTAGGCTCTAAATGTCTACCTTCAAAAGTGTACTCTGGTTCTGTAGATGGTCCGGAAACGCCAGTTGCACCTTCATCACTTTCCATGTCATCTTTGATAGAATCTAGCCTATCACTTGGGGGAATTGGAATGGGCAATGTTTCATGTTTTACTGGTCTACGTGCTGAATCCAAGTTTGGATATACAATCTGGTGTTTGTTCTTGGCAGAAAACCCCATTAAGTTCACACTACAAAAATAACAGTCTTCATGATGATCTCTTGGCTCCCTCCATATCATGGGTATGGCTAATGGCATTGAAGCTTTCTTTTTGTTAAGCCAATCACGTAATCCATTTGAACAGCCAGAACAGATTTGATGTGGCGCCCATGGTTTATCTTGGTCACCTAGATGGCAACCAAAGTATAGCTTGTATATTTTCTTTATGTCGGTTGTAATACTTCGTCGCTGTGTTTTAGTTGTCAACTGGCCGCATACGAAACAGAACTTGTCGGGGTCATTCTTACATTGTCGAGGCATGTTGACTGACCTCAGCAAACTATAAATTTAAAAAAAATGTACACCAACTTGACACAACAAGTTCTTGGACTGGACTGATCTTTTGACACACAAAGCACGGCGTTGTTGCCTGAATCACAATGCTGCTAGACGTAAAAGCTCACACCTGAAATACATAAGATGTATAATTAAGATAATTGAAATAAATAAGATGAATAAACTAAAAAAACACAATAAAATAAACACAATCAAATGAAATATTAGTATTTTGCCTATTTAAAATGGTTAAATCTGTGTAGTTATATATATGCCTTCATCTTGAAAACTATACGTGCTAGAAAAGATCTGAATGCAGTTTTGGAATCAGCGTGAAAGATGCTATCCAGCCACCACAAATTTTACTCTGATGAAAAATCTTTGTTGACCAGTGTTATATTCCTATCCCTTCGTTTAAAGGTTCTCAGTATAGTGGACCGGCCAAAATAAAAAAATCGACCTTGAACGGCGTTTTTTGTTAATAGCTGGCACCCATGCTAAATCAATGTATCTGTGGGTGAGGAATAAAATGCAGGTGGATGCCACTCTCGCTTTTGGCTTTGAAGGTCATTTTCGAGATCAAACTGTGCAAAAAATTATATTTTTTAAATTTTAATTTAAAAAAAATATATTCTGAGCCAATTGGTTTGACCAAATGTTTCATTTTGCCACACTTGGTGATAAAGAAGTATGATGACACGCTTATTCCATCCGAATTACCAACTCAAGGTCAAATTCAAGTTAATCACGACCGAAATTGTGCTAAAAATTTGTGATTTTTTTTATTTTAATTGACGAAAAAAAACATTGAGCAAGTCTGTTTGTCAAAACAATTTATTTTAACATGATTAGTACCTAATAAGTTTGATGGCATGAATTAAGTACTCACAGTAACAGAATTATCACAACTAAATCACAAAGCAGTAAATATAGCCCCATAGCTATAAGTTTACACACTAGTAACATCTACAAGTTCACGTTTCTTGATGAACAGCACCGAAATGCTGCACCGACAGTCACAATTGTGTAGAGTACAATCACTTAAGAACAGAGTTATTAGTTCCTTACAGCACATTCCAGCTCCTCTCGATTTCAGCCCCGAAGAGAGACATAGATCAACTGTCCCGCTGGGTTACAGCAAGCAGTTGCATCTAGCTGTCTTGCACTTTTTCTTGCAACCACAAGCAACAACCTCCAGGCAGGCTTCAGGGATTGGAGGAAGTCTTGTCCACACTGGTAGGAGGCTCCCATCTTCCAACTTCCAAGCTAAAGTGTCCACCAGATCTTCAACATCTACGTGCTCTTTTTCAGCCTGGAGCCATATTTTGGCCTGATAGTTTGTCCGCTTGGCATGGCGCTCCAGGACATCTTTTATCGGTGGGAGCATTTCCAGAGTCTTCTTGGCCTTCCCAAAAAGGTGAATTCTGGCGTCATGAACTGTGTTGTTCCAGGGTGCCATACAAATGACACACAAACTTCTCAACATCTGCGATATCCCCATCTCGACCAATGGCGTGCAGCAGGAGTGGCTGGTCACTGAACACCTTCCAACACTTCTTTTTTCCACGACCACTGAAGGACGAGACTGTGTCACACCCGGTCAAAGCGTGGAAGCTGACCAGGTTGTCCCTGACTGGGGGCGACAAACTCTTGAATACATCGTGCACGGGGTAGCATTTTCGGTTCTTAGCAGTTCCGCACAGCATCCACACTTCAGCGACCTTGGTGCAAACGAAGTGAATCAGCAGCACCATTACATCAGTATATCTGCACATCACCAGTATTCGTTCATAGCCCTGGGACGCTGCATCACATGAGTGAAGGATGAGCCTGGTGTCCGCCTCTTCATGGTTGCTATGCCTGGTTGACCGTACTTCAGTGGATTCAGAGAAGCCACCCCCTGTCACCACCTGACATCTTTCTTGAAGATCTCTGCCCTTCTCAGTGATGACGTTAGACAGAAACAAGGCTACGTATCCAGTGCCATGAAGTTTTTCCACATTTCAGGCAGTGGAACTTGTGGGCCATCAATGACTTTCCGAATCGGTTTCCTCTTGCTTGCACGCTTTGTCCTGGTAACTGCTTTGATCGATCCTTCCCCTGCGTACCGACCAAAGATGATATCAACTCTTGTTGTGTGTTCATTGAAATAACTCGTCACGGCCTTGAAGAACACTTCAGCATAGTCGCCGAATGTCCGACAGCCGCCAGGCTTGCCAAGAGCTTGGATGAGTGTATGGCCATCTATCATCACACAGGTCTTCAGATCAGAGGTTGGAACCTCTGAGCTTATGGTCTGCTGAGCCATCAGGATGTTCATCAGCTCAGACTTCGATGTCGAATTCATCTCTCCTCCTGCCTTCGCCAGACTAAATGGGACTGGGGACAGTTCATGCTTCAAGACGTTGACCATCTCCACCATGCGACCTGCGGTCGCGGCATTCAGGAGCCGCTGTAGTAGCTTTCTGTCAGCTTTGATGGTCTTCTGCATGTTCTGCTTGGTGGAAACTGTAGCTTTGTACACATCAGCGAAGGTTTTCGACCGATGTTTCTTCATCGTTTCATGGAAGCCTACTATCTGTTCAATCAGTCTCTCCTTCATGAAGCCGATTACATGCTGCTTTCCTCGATCCTGAGCTGTCAGCAGGTTCTCCACAACATCTGTGGGTGCAGTGTCTTTGGTTGCCAGTGAAACAAGTGGGATGTTAGTGGCGGCATCTGTATCTCCTGCTTCACTCACGTGAACTCTGAAGACGTCAAACTGCTTCAACTGCTGAACTAGCTTCATGACATCATGAGCGTCACGCCTAGTGCGAGAAGGCAGACTGTCAACCCGAGTGAAGGTGGCTTCCCCATCATCATCTTGAAGATTGAAGAGGCATCTTGTGTCTTGAGAGATGCGTGACCGCTCTGACCATGTGATGCAGAACCTGTCTCTTGCTTGGTCATTCTTTGTGATGCCGATGATACCATTGTGCATCTTGCATGTACGATTTATCCATTCGGTTGCCTGATCAGCTGGAACTTGGTTGAAGCGCTTCGCCGTCCTCTTGACGACAAAGTTCCCATTACAGAACTCTGCATGAACTTCTGGTGCTGACTTCTCAAGACCTCTCATATCAGCCAAGTAGACCGGCCCCCAACGTGCATAGTTTGTGTGGTCATAGATAGTTAGCCAAGGCAGCATTGCAGCAAAGGCTTCTATGTGGAGACTCCACATGCCATCTCTCTGAGCTCTGATGAAGGCCAGTAGGATCTCTACCATTTCCATGTAGGATGACCACAGCATGAAGTTGGGATTTTCAGAGTGCTGGTCATTGAATTCCTCCATGAGACTGTGGAATTTCTCATCTGCCAAAACGTCTGAGAAGTTGTCAACAGCATCGCGCATCTCATCTATGTCAGCTCTGTCTTTGAAAAGCGAAGCAACATTGAGGGCAAGCTGTTTGACGTTCTCATCTCCGTTGCCAGTTGCAGCCAGCCATGACTCAAACATCTGCCACTTGATGCGCCACAGTGCCTCATACGTCAGCTGGTGACCTCTCACAGCTCGGTAGTAGGCCTTGCCGTCCAGCATTGTCTCAGTGGTGTTAGCCGCGTACACACCTGCCTCTGTCCATAAGTCATCAAGTCCCACACTTTCCATGTGTTGACCAATGGCTTTCAGAAAGTTGAAGCAGATATGGAGGCCTCCCATGAGCAAGACCACGTTGGCAAATTTCGAGTTTGCCCAGACTAGTTCCTTACCCCTGCTGTACAGAGGCTGATCAGCAGTGATGATGGTGTACTTCTGGCTGACATACTCAGAAATGGCCATGAAGCGATTGATGACGGTGGTCATGGTGTCATTGTCATCTGCTGGTGCCTGCAGGATTGGCAACATCCCGGCGGTCGTTACTGGTGGATCCGCAGTGCTGACAGATTGATTGAATGCTCCCCAGCTTGGAACGGACATCGCTTCATCATGGATGCGTGACACCACCCAGGCCAAGTCCTTGGCACGTGCCCGGTCCCTCTCAGGTTCATGTGACAAGTCGTCTATGTCAGTGTCGTAGCCAGGAGGAGATGGCCTCTTGCCAGATGGGAGGGTAGCCTGGTCCAGCCTTTGGAACTCCTGTAGGTCATCAGGTTTGATAGATTTCGATCTCTTGTGCTTGCCACCCTTTTGGCCATGACTCTGCTGTGGGGGGGCCTCTCTGCCATACCATCAGTTGAGTGCTGTGGAAGGTGTTCTTCCCGTCTAAGGTTGACTCCAAGACATCTATGTTGTCACAAGAGCAGTGAATCATTCTCTCTTTGACGATGGTGTCAGGGATGTAGACACATCCATTCTCAGCATACCTCTCCAGGATGTTCTGAGCGATGGTGGTGTCTATCCTTCTTACAGTGTCGATACCAATAGTGTGATTTGCCGCGTGGAACAGATCTAGGAGTGCTTCTGAGCGGGTGGCTTGGTGCAGAGTAAGACCCAAGCCCACATGCTTTGGTGTCAACTTTCGTCGGTTGGAGACTGCATAGACTATGTCCTGGGCAATGCTACACACACTCTGCTTCACTTTCTGGTCCTCTTCACTTCCCTCATCCACAGCATCCATTCCCCCAAAGAGCAATCGTAGAAACAGGTACAGACTGTCGGGTATGACGCGATCAACATGTTCCTGATCAAGACCTTGCCATGTCTCGGAGTGTCCAGGAGTTTCAAGAAGATCTTGTCGAACCTTCAGAGCCACGTGTACCATATCTTGGAATATGCTGCTAGTGGCACACATGCGGACATCAGCATCTTCATCTTCAGTAGACTCTGACTCAGAGGTGACAGGACCTTGTTCACAAGACTTAGCCAGTGCTTTGGAGATGATGAAATCTGAGCTCTCTCCAGGGTAAATCAGCAGTGGGCCCCTTGACAATGGGCGTACATAGCTGGCGTTTGATCCAAGTAGCCTTTGAACATCTTCGTAGAACGTTGTTCTCCTGGAGTATTTCACGGTGATGCCGGTGTCATTAAACATACTCTTGTATCTGTCCCAGACGTCTCCCATGTCGTATACGTGACCACGAGACAGGCCTACTGTCAAGTCTTTGCACAGCTTCGTCATGCACTCATTTTCAGGTCCCTGCTGCTCCTCTGACACCGCTTGTTTTTTAGTACGTCTCTCAAATGTCACCAAACATGCCAGATGATAGCAGCCTTCCACTGCAATCACATGACTCACCGCTGACAACGGTATGCTCATGACAGGGTCGTGTTTGGCACGCTGGATCAAGTCATCTGACTTCTCCATTGTCTCCACCCTGTGCAGTTTCTTTGTGGTCTTCTTTTGGCAAAACATCCAGAGGGTCCAGTCGAAGGTTTAGAAGTAGGCGAGAGTTTAGGATGTAGTGATCATCAAATTCTTAGGTTTAAGTTATTGATAGAAAACACTAAGGATAGTAACGTAATAGAAGTCCCTGATTTTCGTAGGGCTAATTTTGATAGTTTTGCTGATAAGGTGAGAGTAGTGGACTGGGATAACTTATTTATGGGTAAAGACACAAATTTGCATTGGGTGGCGTTTAGAGAAAGTTTTAGGAATATTGAAAGGGAGTTTATTCCTCGTAGGCCCAAGCGCGCTAGAAATCATGTTAGGCCCAAGTGGTGGACTAGGGAAGTAGGCGAGTTCATAAACGAGCGTAATAGAGCGTATAGACTTAATAAGCGCAATGGCACGGCAGCTAACTTTAATAGATATATCGAGCTTAGACGTCAGGTTAAAAGATCAGTTAGGAATGCTAAGCGTAATTTAGAGATACTTATAGCTGCGGATAGTAAACATAATCCAAAAAAGTTCTTTGAATACGTTAATAATCGTAAGCCGATAAAAGATAACATAGACCCTCTAGTGGATGTTAATGGCGCTTTGGCTTCTGAAGCTCAGGCGATGGCGGGTATTTTCAATAACTTTTTTGCGACAGTTTTTACCGTAGAAGACGTAAATAATGTCCCCGACGTGGACGATATCGTTCCATTTAGTAGCGAGACTATTTTGGATGAAATAACTGTTTACGAGGGTGAGATTGCGCATTATATCGATAAGCTAAAAGTTAGCAAGGCTCCAGGCCCTGACGCTTTTTATCCCAGACATTTGAAAGATTTGAAAGAAGTTATCGTAGGCCCCTTAACGAAGTTTTTAATCAGTCACTCGAAACGGGGATTATTCCTGAAGGCTTCAAATTAGCTAACGTCACGCCTATTTTTAAAAAAGGCGACCGCGCAGTTGCTAGCAATTATAGGCCCATTAGCTTAACGTCAATTGTCGGTAAACTTTTGGAATTCGTAGTTAGGGATCGTATCATCGATCACTTAGAAAGTAGAGATTTGATTAAAAGTAGTTAGCATGGATTTCGACGCCATAGGTCTTGTTTAACTAATTTGTTAGAATTTCATAACGAAATAGTGCGCGAATACGATAGGCATAGAGCGGCTGACGTTATTTATTTAGATTTTAAAAAGGCGTTCGATATAGTTCCGCATAGGAGATTAATTGCGAAGGTCAAAGCGCACGGTGTACTCGGTGAGGTAGCTAACTGGTTAGAAGAATGGCTTCGTGCTAGGAGGCAGAAGGTCGTAGTTAATGGTAGTGAATTGGGGTGGTTGGATGTAGGTAGCGGTGTCCCACAGGGTTCAGTGTTAGGCCCATTGCTATTCGTAATTTACATTAACGACATAGATGTAGGATTGACTAGTAACGTGTCAAAATTCGCTGACGATACTAAAATAGGCGGTAAGGTTGTTAACGAGGACGATAGAAATAGGCTCCAAGACGATGTACATTGGATTATGGAGTGGACGGATAAGTGGCAGATGCAATTTAACGTAGACAAATGTAAAGTTTTGCATATAGGTTCTCGTAACAATAATTACACGTACACGATGGATGATAGGGAGTTAGCCAGCGTTGACGAGGAAGTAGATTTTGGCGTACGCGTATCTAAGGATTTAAAGTTTAGGAACCAGTGCCTGGAGTCTTGCGCAAAAGCTAATAGAATGTTAGGCTTCATAGCGCGTAATTTCAAATTTAAATCGAAGGATATTATATTGCCCCTTTACAAGTCCCTAGTGAGGCCTCATTTAGAATATGCCGTTCAGTTTTGGTGCCCGTACTTGCGTGAGGATATTGATAGGTTAGAAAGGGTTCAGCGTCGTGCCACGAAACTAATTCCGTCATTGCGCAACGTTTAAAGTAATTGATAAATGGAATAATCTTCCCGCGTCAGTCGTGAACTCTACCAGCGTTAATATGTTTAAGAACCGTTTAGATAGGCATTTTAAGAATATTAACGTTGTTTAATATAATAATAAAACACGGTGTACTCGGTGAGGTAGCTAACTGGTTAGAAGAATGGCTTCGTGCTAGGAGGCAGAAGGTCGTAGTTAATGGTAGTGAATTGGGGTGGTTGGATGTAGGTAGCGGTGTCCCACAGGGTTCAGTGTTAGGCCCATTGCTATTCGTAATTTACATTAACGACATAGATGTAGGATTGACTAGTAACGTGTCAAAATTCGCTGACGATACTAAAATAGGCGGTAAGGTTGTTAACGAGGACGATAGAAATAGGCTCCAAGACGATGTACATTGGATTATGGAGTGGACGGATAAGTGGCAGATGCAATTTAACGTAGACAAATGTAAAGTTTTGCATATAGGTTCTCGTAACAATAATTACACGTACACGATGGATGATAGGGAGTTAGCCAGCGTTGACGAGGAAGTAGATTTTGGCGTACGCGTATCTAAGGATTTAAAGTTTAGGAACCAGTGCCTGGAGTCTTGCGCAAAAGCTAATAGAATGTTAGGCTTCATAGCGCGTAATTTCAAATTTAAATCGAAGGATATTATATTGCCCCTTTACAAGTCCCTAGTGAGGCCTCATTTAGAATATGCCGTTCAGTTTTGGTGCCCGTACTTGCGTGAGGATATTGATAGGTTAGAAAGGGTTCAGCGTCGTGCCACGAAACTAATTCCGTCATTGCGCAACGTTTAAAGTAATTGATAAATGGAATAATCTTCCCGCGTCAGTCGTGAACTCTACCAGCGTTAATATGTTTAAGAACCGTTTAGATAGGCATTTTAAGAATATTAACGTTGTTTAATATAATAATAAAACAATCCCTCGTTTCCCTCTCAGCCTCCCCTTTTCCCTCTCAGCCTCCCCCTTTTCCCTCTCAGCCTCCCCCTTTTCCCTCTCAGCCTCCCCCTTTTCCCTCTCAGCCTCCCCCTTTTCCCTCTCAGCTTCCCCCTTTTCCCTCTCAGCTTCCCCCTTTTCCCTCTCAGCCTCCCCCTTTTCCCTCTCAGCCTCACTCTTTTCCCTCTCAGCCTCCCCCTTTTCCCTCTCAGCCTCCCCCTTTTCCCTCTCCCTCGTTAAAATTATTAACGTTGTTTAATATAATAAAACAATTAGCAACAGGAGCTCTAGAGGTGGTGATCGAGGATGAGTCTGTTGACAATAATGCCAGCTTGTGACACGTGCCAGTGTGTGATGCCAGCAAAAAAAAAAAAAAAAAATTAGACTAACACGATCGTAGATGTAGCTCGTAGCGTAAACTAACCCACTTTTTGTTTTACTTTACCTACTTTTTTTTTTTCCCTTCTTATCCTCTCCTTACTTGCATGTCTGTAGTTTGCATGGTATGATAGTGAGTTAAGACTGTGTTTGCATTGTTTGTAAGCGTTCTTATTTTACTTCTTTTCATCTTTCACCCCTTTCCTATTCTCTCCGACTATTTTTCTGACTTGTCGGCAGTGGCCGGCGGATGATGATGGGGAGTCTTTTTTCTCTTTTTCTGAATGAAAGTTAACCCATGAGTGATCGGTGTTGCTACTTAATTAACCCCTTATTCTCTTCTCTTAACCCCCTACTCTTTCCTTTCTCTCGGGCTAACCTTAGAGTGGATCTTATGGTCTTTGTTAGCCTTAGCTTCTGTAGATCTGTAGATCACTGGTGTTGAACGTCTACGCTTTGGGGGAAAAGCCTGAGAGCCTGCACTTTTTGTGGTCGCCGATGCACCCATGGTCTGCTGCTGACTTCGCAGCCTTTTGAGTTTGCCTCCAGAGGTGAATAAAGAGTAGCATGATTTATGCCACTTGAGTTCCAATGCATTGAAATCATCCTTGGAATGACTTTCCTGTCTTTGTAAAACATCAAGATAGTAGGTATCTCCCAGGTTCTTTCTCTCATCGCCCACAGTCATAGTTCTTGCTTTTCCTTCTGCTGATGCTGTGCGCAGGTCACCAGCGCTGCTTTGGCAGAAGAAGCAACAATCCTCACTGAAATCCTGATGTTTCCTCTTGCGCTTGATGACAGCTACAGGATCCATTGCTGATGAGCTCCCTATCTGCAAAGACAAGTGGGAATGGCAGTATGTAGTAGCCACAGATATATTGAAACATTTCGAAACATACCTATCTTTTAACAGTATTATTATTATTATTTTACCAGCTGGCACTGTCTGCACTCTTTTAATTGCATATACTAAACCAATGTCTGGCCAGCCAGTGCAGTGAAAATATTCAACATGTGAAAGTATGCTATTACTTGTACTATGGTAGTAGTAGGCACATGTGCACCTCACCCAGCATGCTAAATGTAGTTTTAATGGAAATAAATACATCCAGAGTCATAGTTACATTCAATTATTATCCATAAAATCACAAAAATGTGCTTTATGTGCTAATGATACACCTTTAAACACGTTGTTACATAGAGCCACCACTGAAATGCAAAAATTCGGAATTTTTCAGAATTTGACTTTTATAACCTTGTATGGGACCTTCAAACCCAAAATTGAGAGTGGCATTCACCCACATCTTGTTTGGCATCCTCAATACTACTTATCTAAGGTGGGTGCCTGCTATTAACAAAAAACGCCGTTAAGTTTTTTTCTAGAGAACTTTTCAATTTTTGGCCGGCCCACTAGTATCTGCCCAGTTACTCTCTTTGCTCTGTTTACCGTTATCTTATTTTGTGTTTCAAATTTCGCATATATATATATATATATATATATATATATATATATATATGGGGGGGTGCTTTATGGACCATATAAATAAACTTTTCTCTTTACAAAAGCCTTCTTTATAGCACTCTGGAAACCAATAAAGCTAAGTTGTGTTAACTGCTATAAACTCTTCTGTCTGTTAGATAAATTGACCGCAGTTAGTTCCCTGATTGATAAACTTTTCCCTTAACTTTTTTTTTATGTGAGGATAGGAATTTCAGGCCATTGTTATCCATTAAATCATATTTAATACGAGATTTTATCTAAGCTATTTGGGCAGCTTTAGTCTCAAAGTATAATCATTGGAATTTTCCTTGGAATAGTTATCCAATTTTTATTTATGTTCATCGAGCTTCAGTAATTATCTTTTAGACATTTTTCGTATGTTTAATGCGTTAGTTTTTCTTGTTTTATCGGTGCATAACATTTTACGTTACATAACTATAATTGAAGGACAAAAAGAGAAAGTCTGTTGCGTGTCGTTGTAGAGACATGGCGTGTACCAGACTTTCACTTTTTGCTCTTCAGTTATTCGCTTTAGATTTATTTTTGTAAATGCAGTAACTAATTAGAATAATAAAAACCCACTCTATAGACAGTTTATTTCCACAACAGTTTCGATGCTCACTGGCATCCTCCTCGGGTGGATACAGAAAAACGAATTCGTTTTTCTGTATCCACCCGAGGAGGATGCCAGTGGGCATCGAAACTGTTGTGAAAATAAACTCTGTCTATTAGAGTGAGTTTTTATTATTCTAATTTGACCTTCACGTAGAAAAGTGAAGTTTTTTGCATTTATTGCAGTAACTAAATTTAATCCTAGAAATAAATAATGAAGTTACGTTCATTTCGCTTATAAAAAAAGGCATAAGAATAATTACATATAAAAACACAGACTACAGAGTATTAATATCCGTTCTGTTTAATAAGATATGGTGAAATCGCTGTTTAATAAGACATGGTTAAATCGCTGTTTAATAAGACATGGTAAAATCGATGAAACAAATCATTTTTTATTAGACGCGAGGTTGAAATAAATAAAGATACAATAAATTTTGTTACTTTTGAAACAATATGAAAATATGATGGTCGAAAAATAAAATCAAGAAAATGGATTATGATCTTGACCTTTTTCCATTTCTTTGGTACAGTATTTATATTTTTTATTTTTCCAATGCTTCCACGCAATCATTAATTTAATTACTTTTTGTTATTAGTTTATTTACTATTTCTTAATTAATTGAGTTTTTCCATTTATTTTACGATGGGTTGTTTTATTATAGATTTTAGAATTTGGCCTCTTTTCTTATTAGACACGTTTTGGGAATTTGTAGGAAACATTTACAGATGTTTAGAAATCCTACAGGAAGTCATTTAGAGTATTTCGTGTCTCTTGTAGGGAATTCTTAAGGAATTTCGTGGAAAAATGTTTAAAATGAAATTAGGTTTTTCATTATTTTTCAGGATTAAGAATTTTTTATTATAAAAAATAATTAGGTATAACTGTAATTTTGGAGTAACTTAATAGCAAATTCGCAAATT
Organism: Bathynomus jamesi; assembly: GCA_023014485.1. NCBI lineage: Eukaryota > Metazoa > Arthropoda > Malacostraca > Isopoda > Cirolanidae > Bathynomus > Bathynomus jamesi. Next base: position 160,963 of record JAJOZX010000533.1, read on the forward strand.
TATTTGGAATAATTAACATTTATGATAATTGAGAGTTTATTAATAATTATTTAACATGCCTTATGAATTTGTGAAGAAAGGTTAAATTTATATATAGCATATTTATATAGGAATGTTTAAAGAACATTATACAACATTTTCTCGAAGTGTTCGAGTGATTGTCGGAAAGTTGTTTTAAGGCGTGTTGTGGAATTTATAAAAAGCTTTGTGGAGATACTGTAAAAACGTGAGATTGTTTAAGATTTATAAATATAGTTTGTTTATTTTAGTCATAAACAAAAGAGAAGAACTAGAAATTTTGGTCAAATTCTTGGAAATAAAAGAAAAGAATTATCAAATAAGGTCTTTCGGCGATTTGGTTGAATGATCCTTTTCATTAAGAGGAAAGGTATTCGTTTCAATAATAATCGGCTCCATGCATCCTTATTAGTTCCCTATTACAAATTGGTGAACAAGGAATTCTAGCATATATAGGGTGTCCATAAATGATTACCCTGATTAAAGCATGCTATAACTTTTAAATAACACTCGTATTCAAACACAGTTTTAATCATAAGTAGATAACATACAAAGTTTTGATACATAGTTAATGAACTTAATAAGCTTCCACCTGTGCACCCCTAGTGGCACGTAAAATGTCTAAACGGCATTCACACTCACGCCACACATTTTCCAACATTTGTGGGTTAACTGTTGCAATTGCATCCGTAATGCGTTCTCGCAATGTCCTGATATCTGGAACAACTGTTGCATAAACCAAATCTTTAACATGACCCCCAGAGAAAGAAATCCAGCGGGGTGATCTTGGGGGCCATGGGATTGGCCCGTCCCTGCCAATCCATCGATTTGGAAATGCTGTGTCGAGAGTTTTAGGAGCAACATGCGCCTAATGATGGGGTGCCCCATCTTCTTGGAAGATGACAGGGATCAAGTAAAGATAAGCACCCCCCCTTCTTTAATTAGCCTTATAAGGCTAACTAACGAAAATATCACGACCTAACCTAACCAATCGTCAAGGGCGTACAGTTGACTTAACGATTGGTTAGGTTAGGTCGTGATATTTTCATTAGTTAGCCTTATAAGGCTAATTAAAGAAGGCTGGGGGTGCTTATCTTTACTTGATCCGATGACATTTGGCTGCCTGTCCTGCAGCTGTGGGATGGCGTAATTGGTGAGCATATTCAGGTACACAGTTGCGGAAACAGAGACATTTTACGACATTTTACGTGCCACTAGGGGTACACATGTGGAAGCTTATTAAGTTCATTAACTATGTATCAAAACTTTGTATGTTTATCTACTTATGATTAAAACTGTGTTTGAATACGAGTGTTTATTTAAAAGTTATAGCATGCTTTAATCAGGGTAATCATTTATAGACACCCTGTATATATATACACATATATATATAAAGGGTGTTCCAGAAGTCATCACCCCATCTGAAGTAGCTGTAACCTTAATTTAATTATTGTTTTCTTGAGTTTTTTTCCAGTTTGTAGAAGATCAACCCCAATAATTTGAAGATGGAACACTACACATCACAACATAATTCTAACATAATTCTAAATAAAATAAATTATTTCCACTTTCTACAGTATTTGTTGTTTTATTGGTTCAAAAGTTATAAGCAAAACAAATGGTGTGATGACTTTTGGAACACCATATATGTATATACACATTATAACTGCAAACATGCAGTATAATTAACGTAAAGAACGACGCTTTGTATAGGAGAATATTCCGCGCAAGATGAGAGCGAAAGAACGAAACAAATGAAAAAATGAGGTAACCACCCGGGAATCGAACCCGGGATCTTCCGATTGCCGGTCAGATATGATAACCATTACACCACGGGCCTCACTCAATCAAATGTCGTAATTCCTCTACATGTGCGCAGAAACCAATGCCCCAAAGGGGCACCTACCGCATGCCGTAACATTATATACATTATAACTGCAAACACGCAGTATAATTAACGTAAAGAACGACGCTTTGTATAGGAGAATATTCCGCGCAAGATGAGAGCGAAAGAACGAAACAAATTAAAAAATGAGGTGTGTGTGTGTGTGTGTGTGTATGTGTGTGCACTTTCCACACAAATTGGTAAAATTAAAAACTCAAAGAAAATGAAAATCGAATAACCTTTTTGGCTCAAACGGCTCTCATCACTTCGCTTTACAAAAAAAAAAGGGGGAGTAAAAATTGTGGAGACCACCTCCGGAAATGTTGAGAAGGAAACACTGATGACCAAAGAACGTTGAAAAGCAAACGGGAAAAAAACCAGTGAGTAAGCCCATCTAATTAGGGGGGAGGTACCTGAACTAAATGATTCTTAAATTTTGCAACAAATTTAAAATCTTTAATAGCGTGAGGAGAGTTAATTAATCGTCATGTAAATAGAACGTCATTAGGAGGGTTCACTGAAAATACGGGGACTTCAGTGCCTAAAATGAAGAGTATGATTAAAAAGTTGAAGACAAGTTCTTGTCGATTGAACATTGAATCTAAGCTAATGATGATTGTTTTTCTAAATCATGCTTGCTCATAGTTATATTCCTGCAAAGTTTATGAGGGTATACCGTATATCACACCCCTTGCCAAAAATAAATATGGGGACATTCTATACAGCGTTGATTATAGTTATCTTGCTGTTGCCTTCTGTTTCTCAAAATTGCTTGAAAAACTTTTGTTACGCCGATTAAATGAATATTTATGGATGTATCCTAATCAGCTGGGCTTCCAAAGGTCCCACTCAAATGATCTGCACTCTAAATGGTAGGCCTACTAGTCGTTTACTTACATAAATGAAACGTCTACTCGACATCTCATAATGAACTTGACCTTCTGAAATGAATAATATCGTATATTGGGGCGTATAAGTCTACGGTCCAGATTAGTCGATCCCCTAACTTTCAATTTCAGATTTAGATTTTAGACCATTCTGCGGGTGTTTAAGTCGACCACCAACTTGCCAACATAAAAGTAAAACTTTGTAAAAACCTTGTAAAAATTAGTTATCAAATCCTTCACAATCATCATCATAATCATCATCTGACATCATAAGTTCATTATATACATCCTTAGATACATTCAATCAAGTAAGTTACTTTATAAATGCAATAATTATGTCAAACGAAAAATAATAGAATCTGTATGGATAGAACAAGTGGATAATTTTAATATTTGTGCGAAGGTACTTATAAGCTGGACCCTCTAATGAGATTCTTGGTCAAAAAATCCCTTACGGCGTCGGGTGAACGGGTTCTAACCTAAGTGTGAATTTCTTAAAGGTCTCTGGATTGTTTCCTTACACGCTTTTGGTTCATTCGTGTTTTCAGTAAAATGTAAATGGAATAATAAACATAAATTGTAAATGTAATAATGGAAGTAATAAATGTGGAAATAAATGTAAATGCAATAAGTGTAATAATAAAGGTAATAAAATAAATGTAATAATAAGTGTAAAGGTAATAATAATAAATGTTAAAAAACGTAAATGCAATAATAAATGCAGTAATTATGTCAAAATAATAGAATCTGTATGTATAGAACAAGAAGATAGCTTTAATTTGTGCGAATGTACTTATAAGCAGGATCCTTTAATAAAATGCCCTTCTGGTGTCGGGGGAACGGGATCTAACCTAGGTGCGAATTTCTTAATGGTCTCTGGATTGTTTCCTTCTCGCCTTTTTCATTCGTTTTTCGGTTTATAATTTCTGTATAATAAACAACAATGTAATAATCAATGTAACAATAAATTTATAATTTCTGTAATAAATAATAATGCAATATTAAATGTAATAAATGTAATAATAAATGTAATAATTACGTAAAAAAATAATAGAATCTGTATGTATAGAACAAGAAGATAGTTTTAAATTTGTGCGAATGTACTTATAAGCGAGTCCCTTTAATAAAAATTCCCTTCCGGTGTCGGGAGAACGGGGTCTAACCCATGACTCCAGATTCCTGGGATCTTGGGAGCATTGCTCCAGTAAATTTGACCATGAACCATGAGAAAAAGTAAATTTGGGTTTGGGTTTTGTTCATCCGCTAGACGTTATGCAATTTTTTTGCGTATACGTTCTTGTACAAACCAATTTTTTTAAATTACAAATTTAGTTATTTTAAGTTTAGTTGGTAATTCCATATTTAACAATTATTTTTATTTTTTGTTAAGCTTCAATGTTTTGATAATTAAAATTTTATTAAAACGTATATTTTTTTTAATATAAAATTATCAGGATTGGACTATGTTCCATTGATCTCGGCCAGGTTTGATAAATTGGCCAGATAATTACTTGTGCGGTTTTAAGTAATCCACCATGACTCTAGAATTGAAAAGTTTAGTTAAGTTTAAACTTACTTTTACTTACTTTAACTTACCTACTTTTACTTACTCTTCCTTACTTTTACTAAGTTTAAAGCACTTACTTTTACTTACTTTCATTGTACTATATTTACTTACTTTTACTCACTTTTACCATACTATATTTACTAACTTTTACTTATTTTGTATTTTTTCAGGTAGTCAATAATCAATAATGGATCCTAATATTGATGAAGTTGGAGAGAAAAGTGAGGGTGTTAAAAGGGGTTACTTTTGTGGTCAATGCAAGAACAAATATTCAAAGAAGCAAAACTGGGAGGAACATTTTAATTCCAAAAAAAATATTTGTTACAATACAAGAGGTCCCAGAGTTTGGGCCCACAGCTTAGATATTGCAGTAAAGAAATACAAGGATGAAGTGCAGCAAAGAGATACGGCAAAGCAGTCATTTAGTTTGTTCACAAAATGTGCTAGTGCTAGACCTCAGAAAAATGAACCAACTTCATCAACTGCTAATCTAGAAAATGAAACTTTTTCACTAGATGTTTCACAGACTGAAGAAAGTGCTTCTCCTCCACCTAAGAAACAAAAGGTAAGTGAGGAATCTGCGCATCAGACTAACAAAACTGCTTTAGAGGAATTTGAAAATTCCCAAATCCAGAAGACATTGAATGCAATTTTGCGCCTAACAAAAGAAACTCACCAAGCTGTTGTGGTTAATAAAGAGAAGAGTCAAAATATGCCTTCAAGTTCAAGTGTTGCATCCAAATCCAAATCCAAAAAGTAAATTCAGAGCTGTGCTCCAGTAAATTTTTTTCAAATCTGGAGTCATGGTCTAACCTAGGTTCGAATTTCTTAATGGTCCGTGGACTGTTTTCCCTCTTGTTTTTGGTTCATTCGTTTTTCTGTATCCACCCGAAGAGGATGCCAGTGGGCATCGAAACTGTTGTGGAAATAAACTCTGTCTATTAGAGTGGGTTTTTATTATCATAGTTCATTAAACATTTCACTGGATAGTTGAGGTTAGTCTTTTCAGTTGTTTAAAAAAATTGGGACAATTTAGACGTTTCAATTGATTTACTGAAATGTCTAACGAAATGTTTAACTTTCTTTCTATGCAGGAAGGAGGGGCCAAGGGCGAATGCCCGCAAAACCGCCCCTCCATAGAGGAAGAAGAGAGCTAGAATCAGGGTCCTTTTGTTGGTGTTTTTAATTTTAAAAATTGTGTAGTGTGTAAAATATATGCATGTGTAGTAGGGTGTTTCACATTTCAACTTTTTTAAAAACTCATAAAGCATAGTTCTTATATTGTGAGAAATACTCCATTGATCATAAATATAGCAAATAAAATTAGATTGGCAATTATTTCGGGTCCCCGAAGTCCCGCTCAAAGGCGGACCCTCCTTTTGTACTGCAAATCCTCTACTTTTCATCATGAAAATGCTTGTAACATTTCTAATCCGATCTTTATAAATTTGGTATCAAATTGTAGAGGAGATCAATACGCATCTAAACTATACTTAATAATGTGGTTTAGTGAATGTTTGGGCAGTTTTATTCAAGTAATTCTATTTTTAGTTATATTCATTCAAGTGTAGCGAATGCACTACCAGTTGATTCTGTATGCTTGTCTGCTAGTAGCCATTAATACTTGTGTAGTGCCATCTCTGAAGTATGCAGTAACTACGATTTTGATGAATGTAGTTGTCATTCGTTGGTTGGTGTTTGTGTATATGTGTGGTGCTCGTTTTAAGTTTTGATTTATCAGAGCAGACAAGCATACATAATCAACTGGTAGTGCACTCACTACACAAGTAATTCTATTTTCATTTTCTGCTACCTTTTCTTTTGTCCTTTGCTGTGTACAACTCAATTCACAGACAGCTAATGTTTTGATATGTTTTCAGACTTTGTTCAGTTTATGAAACTAAAAAATAGTGCAATATGTCTAAGCATAGGCCTGTTCTAAGAAAAGATCTAAGTTCATAGGACTATATTGGGCATGTTAAAAGATGATATTATTGCTTCGGAGGGGTGTATGCTCCCAACAAATGGAGATGTTATTAAGCATTTTTATTTTTTGAGAAGAGCCCAAATGAATACTGCTAACGTATCAAAGGAAGAAAACATTTTGGCTCAGCGCCTCCTGAGGCGGGGCCACGACGGGGTCGCATGGATAAGCTTTTTGACATAGCAAGCCAAGATGCAGTAGAACTAATTCAGAAGGACAGAATGAGGTCAACGACAGATAAAGTGGCAGATATAAAGTTTTTGGAAGATCAAAGAAGTCCTCGAAAATATTGTCTAGGCTCAAAAGATAAAATCTATACTGCTAAGTTTGTGAGGAAAACAGAGAGAATGCAATCCTGAAAAATAAGAGCAGAGAAAGAATTGGAGAGACAATCTTTGAAAGAAAAAGAAACATCTATGGTCAACACATCAGAAAGTTCCAGTATTGAATCAACCGACGTTGACGAATTTATCGCAAAGGCTGGACCTTCGGGAATAGTTAAAATATTCAAATCAGAAGTGGTGTCTAACACAGCTGATCGCTTGAAACTAACGCATGGACAGCGAACCGTTTTTGCTTCTGTGGTGGCAGCTGAATGCGGAAAAAATATAGATCAGATAGCAGTATCACGAAGCACATCCCTCAGAGCTGCAAGAAAGTCAAGAAAAATAACATTTGAGGCCATCAAAGCTGATTTTGTTCCACCTGTATCTTGTTTAATCCATTGGGACAGCAAACTCTTTCCAAATGTCTCAGGTGGAAGCATGATAGACTAGCGATTCTGATATCAGGTGATAATTCGGAAAAGTTATTATCTGCGCCAAAAACAGCTGACTCTACTGGCTCAACTCAAGCATCTGCGGTTTTTAACTCCATTAAAGATTGGAAATTGGAGAAAAACATCTATGGGATGGTATTCGATACAACCGCTTCAAATTCTGGGTGGATAAGAGGCTCCCTCAAGATGTTAGAAGATCTTTTGGACAAAAAGTTACTCTGGCTAGCCTGCCGCCACCATATGGCTGAAAGATTTTTGTTCGCAGTTTTTACCAAAATACTTGGGAAGACCATTTCTCCGGAAAATGAAAACTTTAAGAACTTCAAAGAAAATATGTGCGATAAGATTAATACCAATCTCCCATATAAGAAACTCATAATCAAAGAACGATATCTTCGTGAATTGAAAGATATTTCAATAAATTTTATGAAAGATATCCTCAAAGATGATAAAGCTTTCCCTAGAGATCTACAGAAGATCTACAGAAGATCTACAGAAGCTAAGGCTAACAAAGACCCTAAGATCCACTCTAAGGTTAGCCCGAGAGAAAGGAAAGAGTAGTTGGTTAAGAGAAGAGAAGAGAATAAGGGTTAAGTAAGGAGGAACACCTATCACTCGTGGGTTAACATTCATTCAGAAAAAGAGAAAAAAGACTCACCATCATCATCCGCCGGCCACTGCCGACAAGTCAGAAAAGTGGTCGGAGAGAATAGGAGAGGGGTGAAAGATGAAAAGAAATAAAATAAGAACGCTTACAAACCATGCAAACACAGTCATAACTCACAGTCATACCATGCAAACTACAAACATGCAAGAAAAGAGAGTTACAGACATGCAAAGTAAGGAGAGGATAAGAAAAAAAAAGTAGGTAAAGTTAAACAAAAAGTGGGTTAGTTTACGCTACGAGCTACATCTACGTTCATGTTAGTCTAATTTTTTTTTTTTTAATAATTTTATTGCTGGCATCACACGCTGGCATGTCACAAGCTGGCATTCATCGTCAACAGACTCATCCTCGAGCACCACCACCAGAGCTCCTGTTGCTAACTTTGTTTTTTTATTTTAAACAACGTTAATACTTTTAAAATGTCTGTCAAGACGGTTCTTAAGTATATTAACGCTGGTAGAATGAACGACTGACGCGGGAAGATTATTCCATTTATCAATTACTTTAAACGTAAAGAAGTTTTTAGCGATATTAGTAATGAAACGTCTGCCACGCAACTTAAATCCGTTATTGCGAGTATTACTATTATCGAAAATGAACAATTTGTCAAAATTTACGTTATCGATGTTATTAACGATTTTGAAAACTTCAATAAGCTCCCCCCTTAATCTCCTAGTTTCGAGTGAATACAGGTCTAACTCTTTAATCCTATCTTCATAAGGCTTATTGCGCAATGACGGAATCAGTTTCGTGGCACGACGTTGAACCCTTTCTAACCTATAAATATCCTCACGCAAGTACGGGCATCAAAACTGAACTGCATATTCTAAATGAGGCCTGACTAGGGACTTGTAAAGGGGCAATATAATATCCTTCGATTTAAATTCGAAATTACGCCCTATGAAGCCTAACATAACATCCTATTAGCTTTTGCGCAAGACTCCAGGCACTGGTTCCTAACATTTAAATCCTTAGATACGCGTACGCTAAATCTACTTCCTCGTCAACGCTCGCTAACTCCCTATCATCCATCGTGTACGTGTAATTATTGTTGCGAGAACCTATATGCAAAACTTTACATTTGTCTACGTTAAATTGCATCTGCCACTTATTTGTCCACTCCATAATCCTATTTACATCGTCTTGGATCCTATTTCTATCGTCCTCATTAACAACCTTACCGCCTATTTGAGTATCGTCCGCGAATTTTGACACGTTATTAGTCAATCCTACATCTATGTCGTTAATGTAAATTACGAATAACAATGGGCCTAACACTGAACCCTGTGGGACACCGCTACCTACATCTAACCACCCCGATTCACTACCATTAACTACGACCCTCTGCCTTCTAGCACGAAGCCATTCTTCTAACCAGTTAGCTACCTGACCGCGTATACCGTGCGCTTTGACCTTCGCAATTAGTCTCCTATGCGGAACGGTATCGAACGCCTTTTTAAAATCTAAATAACGTCAGCTGCTCTATGCCTATCGTATTCGCGCACTATTTCGTTATAAAATTCTAACAAATTAGTTAAACAAGACCTATGGCGTCGAAACCCATGCTGACTACTATTAATCAAATCTCTACTTTCTAAGTGATCGATGATACGATCCCTAACTACGGATTCCAAAAGTTTACCGACAATTGACGTTAAGCTAATAGGCCTATAATTGCTAGCTACTGCGCGGTCGCCTTTTTTAAAAATAGGCGTGACGTTAGCTAATTTGAAGTCTTCAGGAATAATCCCCGTTTCGAGTGACTGATTGAAAATCTTCGTTAAGGGGCCTACGATAACTTCTTTCAAATCTTTCAAATGTCTGGGATAAAAAGCGTCAGGGCCTGGAGCCTTGGTAACTTTTAGCCTATCGATATAATGCGCAATTATGAAGAGGTTGCAGAAACCACTCTGATGCGTCTTGGTGAAGTTCCGCAGCGGGGTGTTCATTGGATCCGACCTGGAGCATTCCATCATGCTCGCTGGATCTCAGCTATCATATACACCAATAAAATGTACGCATTTTCGGATCAAGTCGGGTTCGAAGACTCAATGAATGAAAAGCTTCGTAAAATATGCTTATTTACGACCCTTGTTTATGGCAAATACTGGCTTTCTCGCACAAGTGCGGCAAATGCACCTGTTAACGACCTTACATTTTATAATGAGCTAGTCAGATACAAGCAGATCGACATTCATACTGCTGAAGCAGCTTTGAAAGTATTAAATGGACATTATTGGTACTTGACGGAGGAACTGTCTGTCCTTGCTCTATTCGGCTCTTTATCACATGTTGAAAAAAGCAAGATGGCCAAAGAACGTCTACGTTACGACCCACCAGAAAAATTTAAAAAGGGCAGCCAGTCTTTCCCCACCTGAAACAAGGCACAAGAATTCAGCATCTTATTGGGCCAAAGTCTTGGTATATTTTCAAGGAGCTGAATTCATTTGGAGAATGACTAAAAGAAGTCTCCATGTCATGGGAGAGTGACGGCGACTATCAAAGAATGAAGAAAATCTTAACTTCAGCGAGAGTAGTTAATGATACAGCCGAAAGAGGCGTCAAACTTGTAGAAGACTATTTTGGAAACTGCAAAGAAGAGGATGAATTTCAGAAACTGCTACAAGTTGTTGAAATAAACAGAAATGTGCTACCAGAATTCAAGAAAGAAACTTTGAGTAAACTGATCTGTAGTAAGAGATAAAATTAAGGATAAAATTAATGTAGTGTGGTGTTTTTTTATTTTCACTTTTCACATGTAACCTTTTTCTTTCATAAATATTTGTCAAAAAAAAAAGCGATGGGACTTTGGTGATGCAGCTGAAACCTACTATGTCTATGCATGTTACTCTTGTTCTCGGGCCAGTTGTTATCCAAACTATCGTAATAAATCGAATTTTTCCATGCTGCATCAGCAAGGTTGTTCCCACTTTGAATTGATTAGTTGAGGGAATGAATGCTATTGCTTCCACTTAACTTATCGGTTCAAAGCCCATCGCCGCAGAGCTGATCTGGGATGATGCTCTATGGGTGGCGATCACACCAAAATTGACTTATTACATTTATTCGCAGCGGTTAAAGGATGTCAGTTAATTTACCTGCGATAAAATCAAAGTTTTATGAAAAAATCATGGAAGGAAATCAGGAAAAAAATAAAACTGCTTGAATGGAACTGCCCAAACATTCATTAAACCACATTATTAAGTATTGTTTAGATGCGTATTGATCTCCTCTACAATTTGATACCAAATTTACAAATATCGGATTAGAAATGTGGGAGTTACAAGCATTTTCATGATGAAAAGTAGGGGATTTGCACTACAAAAGGAGGGTCCGTCTTTGAGGGAGGAGGGCGGTGCGGGGACACGAAATAATTGCCAATCTAATTTTCTTTGCTATATTTATGAGCAATGCAGTATTTCTCACAATATAAGAACTATGCTCCATGAGTTTTTAAAAAATGTTGAAATGTGAAACACCCTAAATTGTGTAGTGTGGCATAGTGAGAGAAGTGTGCGTTTGAGAGAATGCTGGACTGCTCACAGGGTAGATGATACACGGAAAAAGATCAGCGAACTAATGTGAAATGTCTAATGCATTATACATTTCAAAATTCACAAAAGTGGGACAATTAAATGTCTAACGAAGCGTATACTTCTATTTACAGCGTGTGTATTTACGTATTGAAGGAGATTGTATTTAAATATACTGAGAGTGATTCAATTATTTATATTTGTTTCTTGGAAGTAAGCAAAGCATATGATAGAATAAATCACAATATTCTGTTCGAAAAATCTTAAGAAGACAGGAATGTTCCTCTGTATGTTTTAAATATACTAAAATTTTGGTACACTCACCAAACTTTTATGGTTAGATGGGGCGATATATTGTCCACGTGTTTTGATCCCTCATGTGGAGTTAGACAAGGCTCCCTGCTCTCTCCTCTGCTGTTTAATGTGTATATTTATGGATTAATTACTTCTCTTAATGAGGAAACAGGGGATGTTGTACAGGTTAGATGAGGGCAAATAACTTGGTCTATGCCGATGATGTGGTATTAAAGGCCTGGATTCACAGAACCATAATATTAATTTTAATTTTACTCAAACCTCAATTCCAAGCTAATGTTATTTTCAAGATGAGAGGTGAACCAAAAGAGAAAGTACAAGAATTTAAGTATTTGGGTAAAATTATCACCAGTTCCTTGAGTAACGACTCAGACACAAGAAAACAATATTGAAGTTTCTGCGCTAAGGCAAACATGATTATAAGGCATTCCAGAAGCTCAGCTTCACAAATGTTCGCTAACCATAATGTCTCGATCCTCTTGGAGGTAACAAGACGTATTCAATACAGTCTAATCAACGAATTCAACACTCGCATAATCCAATTGTCCAGTTCGGGTTCTTGGTATGAAAACGATCGTTTATAGCTCCACTTAACACAGATATTAGCATTTTCGTTACTTGTATTTTTATTTTTATTTTCTAGGTCTTAGATTTGTTTAATTTTTATTGTTATTTTTATTATTACTTGTTTTATTACGTGTAGTATTTTTATTTTAGTCCTATTTTGTTTTTAGTTTTTATTATCAGCAGGTGTATTATGGAAATTATTTTGTTTTGTTTTGTCGATAAACTCTTCAGTTTCAATTTCATTGTCAATTTCAAAATATTTAAGGTAAAAGTATTCGTGGATCCCCACATAGAACACTGGCAATATGATTGACAAAGAAGTGAATTAATTAATTTATTAATAAATGAATAAATGAATAGCGTTAAAAAGTTTAGAAACATTTTATTTTTTGCTGCCTAGAAAACTGACTGGTACATATTTTAAATTTTATTAAAATTTGAACTTAGAGTTTAAAGGAATCAGTTTGGATTGAAACTTTTGTTATCGTCATAATTTCCTTTTTCAAGCTTTAAAATTGGATTTGGAAGCCTATTCTTCCTTCCGTTATGAATCTCTCATTGCTCGCTCAAAACAGTGGAAACAAAGTGCCTCTCTCAAGTCGATACTTTCGCAATAACAATAAACAATGTACAGTGCTTACAAGAAGTCTCACGCCTCTGTCTCGTCCCAAGCTAGCCTGTTAGGTATAAAATGGGCGGTCCTTATGGCAGCGGAGGTGTGTTCGGATTGGTGCACATAATTGCTCTAACCCCATCAATGACGTCCACATTATCTTTGTGTTGATCACTCTATCTATTTATATATAGAGACATACTGTATATAGATATATATAGAGTATGCAGGGGATAACGTGTCTCAGTCCCAGCTATGGTAGTTGTCTTACAATTAACAGTCCCAAGTGCAAGTTACGTTAACACCTCCACATAAACTATCCTGGACTAAAATAACATACGTGAAGCCCTTACCCACAAACCATTTAAAAGGTGTGATTTAAAAGCTCTCTCTCTCTCTCTCTCTCTCTCTCTTCTCTCTCTCTCTCTCTCTCTCTCTCTCTCTCTGATCACACCGCATCCTATCAGAGGTCTTCAGCAGGGACATCGGCAATGTATCCATATAACGTTAATAATAACCGAAACTCGGGGAAAATATACTCTCTGCCTTCCGCTCTATCCCAAATCCTTTTCTCTTAGTAACCTCTTAATACAAACTAATCTATCATATTTTGCGACTTTTTAACTCTGTAGGATTCATTCCAATAGTGTAAAGAAAAACTTAAATTCATGTGTGTATTATGCCATATGATGTGCGTAATAAATAATCATTTTTAAATAGTTGGAGCGTTCAAGGTCATCTGTAATAATCTATAGACTACCCCTCAAGCCCACTCTCAACACTTAGATTCCCCTAAGACACAGGCGTCTTCAAGTAACATGAATGCGTAGAGATCTAAGGTGTTAGATTCCATATTATATAATTTATGTGCTAGATTTAAGAACGCTGGCATTGAAGGATGGAAGGAAGGGACAGTAAAAGCGATAATAGGTTCAATGAAGGAAGTGGAATGAGGATGGAGGTAAGCGTTGCTATGTCGAAGGAAACGAGGTTGGGTGGGGAATTACGAAGGGAGGAGGAAAGAGAGAGAGAGGGGGCTAAAATGAACGCGGGGATGTGTTAAGGGAGAGGAGAAAAATTCATATGAAATGCTAAACACAAACTCAAATATTTATTTTAATGCCCTAGACCTAGAAAGACAAAGAGCAAAATACCTTAAACTAACAATGAATTGACAGAAACAGAAGAGTCTGGTCTTAGACGCACTGATAGGTTTAACGTATGTGGCTAGAGGCCGCCACTCACAATTACCACTACTATCTAAGTCAAAATAAGGTTATTTACTATGACAGAGTAGTCATGAGTAGTTATGGAAATAAAATATGGTTATACTGTTGATGGCTGATTATATTTAGTTGGGGTATAAACTATTGCTGACAATCTTTGGATTTGGATCCTTGGCTTTTAAGACAAATTTTTTATGCATATGTTCAACAAAATAGGAAATTGGCTGATTATTATTACCATTCGAAGGGTTGGTACCCTTCACAACCGAAATCAATTTCAGAAGGGGTGCATGGTATCCTCATTTCCTTTATCGTCCAAGCACGCTTCACATAAGCCATTTACACAAAGATGGAAAGGCCGTCTGTGCACCACGAGACGACCCAGGCAATGCGGGGAGCAATGGTGACATTGCATGAATATGGTGTGCCAATAAGAGAAATATCAAGACGACTAGACGTTCATCGAAGCACTGTGGAACGGTGGATTCATCGGTATGAAGCAGAAAACTCAATCGCTACTTTGCCGAGGTCTGGTCCTCCGCGTTCAACATCTCAAGAGGAAGATGCTGCGATTGTTAATCATGCCAGAGAGCATCCGTTTGTTCCATCGACGCATATTTACAGACACCTGAACCTTCGTTGTAGCGCAAATACAGTGAACAACAGACTTCACGAGGCAGGGTATTTTTCTCGCCGTCCAGCTATAAAACCTGCATTGACGATTGAGCATAAAGAGGCGCGGATGAGATTTGCCTTTCAATACTTGCCGCAGGAGGAAGAATTCTGGAGAAAAGTTGTGTACTGTGACGAAAAAACATTTTCAACAGATAGTCATGGTTCCCTGCTTTGTTGGAGGCAGCGCGGAAAACGCCATGAAGAAGGAAATGTTTTCCCGAGCAAACGTAGTGGTCACATCAATCTCGGTGTGTGGGGCTGGATGTCTGGCTATGGTGTCGGAGAAATGACTCAAGTAGATCGACGCTTGACTGGACAGCAATATTGCCAGATACTGGAAGAGGTGCTGCTACCCAGTCTTCGTGCGTATCTGGTTCCAGCGCCGGAACCATTTTACTTAATGGAAGATAACAGTCCCATTCATAGGAGTAACGTTGTGAGAGCGTGGTACGAAGATCACCCAGAGATTATTAATCTAATTCTGCCACCACGTTCTCCTGATATGAATCCGATTGAAAACCTTTGGGCAATAATGATTAACGAATGGGAGCAACGCAATGAAAGAACATTTGAAGCACTTTTAGCTCATACGAGGAATAGTTGGGAGAGCTTACGCCGAACACCAAACATTCCCTACAATCTGGCCTCTTCTATGCCGCAACGATTGCAAGAAATTACTGATGCCGGAGGAAGATATACGAAATACTGATGTTAAAGCCATGACGTAAATGTGTATCGAATATATATTTATGTTAATATAGAATTTTATTATATTTTTATGTTTGACATCTATAAAAGTATATATTGTGACCATGAAAGAACTTTACTTATCCTTAGTTAGAATCTTTTCTTGCAATGTCTACGCTCGTGGAGATGATAATATATGCATTGTTGAAACAAACTATGAGAAGGTAATAGTTTCAGGAAAAAATAAAAACTGGCAACATCGAGGCCATCACATGTTTATGGGAATTGTCATATGATATGCTACCAATAAACTCTTATATACTACTATATACAGTATACTATATTCAGAGATGGGCACGATCTTGATCTTCAAGATCAGATCGTGATCTTGAATATCAAGATCGTGATCTGATCTTGATCTTGAAGATCACTTTTATTATGGTGATCTTGATCTTGATCTAAGATCACTTTATTTCTTGTGATCTTGATCTTGAAGATCACTTTAGACTTCAAGATCACTTTTAATTTCAGATTCTTAAATATGCCGCTATGCGAATGTCATTTGTTTTTTGTCCACGCGACATCTGGTGGCAACTTTGTTCAACACCGACTGTTTATGTTTTCTGTTAGTTGGGTGACTTGCGTCATGCGTGGGCTCATGGAAGGTGTAGTTGCTGTGGAATTTAGGCTCGTAAAAAGTGTAATTTACTGTGCAATTATGTTAAAAGTGTTCTATTAATATATTATTATATATAGGCATAAAATATAGCCTATAGGTCCGTATTCATAATAAATTAATTCTAAACATATTTTATTTACAGATTGAATTTTTTAATAATGAGTACAATTTTACAACTTCAACAGGCTCCCAAGGGAACCAAATATTCTAGGTTGTCACCAGAACAGTATTCAATATATTTAGATAACAATGTTGGTAATAAGGATCAATCTGTGCTATTGAACGGAAAATATTTTCAAATTGTCGAAAAAACTGGAAACAGTATCAAAGTTATTTGTAGGCAGTGTACAAAGAAAACTACAATTCTGTCTGCTGGCCTCGACTCAACAAGCAATCTTCTGAGGCACCTCAGGGTTAGTACTACTTAGTAACTAAGTAGTAAGTAGCAACATTAACA